>JALLBJ010000048.1:0-146741 GCA_036940105.1 Skeletonema potamos
ATACGGGTGTAAAAGATACAAACTATTTCATTTACTCTATCAACAAGGCGTTTGTCCAAGAGCCTAGTTAGGGTTAGGGTTAATGGCGTTTTAACTTAACAGAGCTTTGGGGTTTGAACATGGGCCTTTCTAAACATGGAACATGGCATCAAAGTGGTTGAGAAAGTCCTTTTCAGGCGTTTTGATGAAGACAGTACTGACAGAGTGGCACAGTGCATGAGTAGCAATCCTGTTAAGGTTAAGTTTGGGGTTTGGGATGGTCGTGAAGTTTTCGGAGGGGAAGAGATAATTCCTTGAACATAACACATACCGACTACTGGAGATATCAATGCTGCTGCTCTGTTTCTGTATAGCTGGAGCGGACAATGCGGCGAGAACACACCAGAGGATATCCGAAATTCTAAACTTTGATGTTCTTGCTCCAGAGTTGAAGTCAGGGAGGTTTCGGGCGAGGGCTAGGAAGAGAGTGTATGACTATAAAAGAAATAACTGGGAGGTGGCAAAAAAGAAGAAGCGTCACATTGCAAAATCAGTCAAAGATCAGTTGCTGCAGAAGGGAGATTCCAACAAGCGACAGAAGTGCCAAGGTGAGTGTGAAGACATCTGAAAAGACTGGGACTGAGATGAAGAAGAAAGCTGTGTTGTGCGGAAAATGTCGTCGGCCCAGACATAACAAAATCACGTGCCCGTTGCCTCAACAGGCAGCAGCAGCTTCTCGAGATGTAGACCTTTTGGATTTGAGTGAGATAGTCCCAAATGCACCTCTAAATGGCATCTGTGCAGAAAAGTACAAGGCTGAATTGATTGATTGGAGCCAATAAACGAAAAATAAAACTCTAATTCTTATTGTTCAATCCTGCGCCAAGTTCGAATCCACAGTATTCCTCGATAGGATATTCGCGTCGGATCGTCTTCACTAGACTCGACACTTTGGAAGCTCTTTGCGAGTTTTCTTGCCACAGGTGTTGTACACGGTTGTAGCATACATCAATAAATCATGTTACGTAAACGTTTGAGTGGATTGCTCATCTGGTCCAAATCGTCCGTTGTAAAATAGCAGCTCTCTTTTATCATTCCAAATCCAAAGAATAAACCGGTCTTGCATCACAAATGCACAAGAAAGCTGACGCCGTGCATGCTAAACATCCTATTTGTTTGGGCACCAGTTCACTGGTCCGTCTGATCTGTCTGCATTAGTGGTCAAAGTGGAATGTGTTGCATGTTTTGTGAGAGATCGAAAGTTGTGCATGAAATAGGGTCATGCACTTTTTCTACCGGTGGGTTCGGTTGATATTCAATGGCCGAATATTTTAGAATCCCCACAGCAGGAGCAGGCGTAGTTGTCTCATTTACTCGATGGGTTAGCTCCGTGTACAAGTCAAGACGAATGAAATCTCCCTCTTTCATCAGCGACGTTGAAGAAATATCCTATTCCAAATATCCGGTGGTAAATGTCCAAGCACCTGATTTCCATCTCCATCAACGAGGCGCAGAAGTGTGAGTTTCGTTGGGGCTGGATCTTTGTTGCTGAAGCGATTGGAGAAGGATGGCTCCGCCAAATGTGACATCCTACTCAAAACAAAGAGAACGGGTCTTTGACGGAATCAGTATTTTCATTTGCGGCAATTTTGAAAAATGCATCTTTTGGTGAGCCGTTGCTGCTGCCTCCTCACCACAACAACATCATCATAGTTATTATCCCCTGCCTGTAATTTGAATTCGTCCGGATGGGTCTCGACATGGTTGAAAAATTCGCGCAAGTATTTATTTTGCGGTAGGGCGAAGAGCTCGGATCTGTCCTAATATGTAATTGAGCTTGTTCTCAAATTCTTGATCCTGCTTTCTTATTTTTCGTGCAAAATCAATCGCTAATCTCTTCTTTTCTTCCGCCTCGGCATCGTTGCCGTCCGCTAGCTGCTGCGTTTGTACTTGCCACGTGGCTGCATTGACAATATTATTTTACGATGGATGAAAAATAGTTTTTTTTTTTTACAAAATAAGCAATGGCCCCCGGAAAACAAAATGTGGCAGTAGAAAACACTTGACGGGGGGCACCTAGTTATTATTATGGATGGCAGACAATAGCCACAGCGGCGCTGGATCAACATCAACGAGGAGTCTAGTCGGTGCTTTATCATCGGACTCAGTGGAGAGAGGTGACATTGAAAATGAGAAAATCTTTTATGAAGGGCATACTATTCCTACGTAGAATCAGAATAAGCATCACAGTCACGATAAAAACGGTACGTACCTATGTACCTATGTACGTTGTGGTGGCCCCAGCCAAATATCTATTATTGTACAACTTCGTTGCAGACTAAAAAAATCACATCACACTAAAGAAATTAGGTAAAGGTATTATTTCTACCTCTAGAGACAATCTTTTTACCAGCGATTGGAGTCTTCATACGCCGAGGGCAGAGCCAAACAGCGTCGCAGTCGGAACCACGGGAGAGGGTTTCTCTCCTACCACAGCTTCTTTGAGCCCGGGATATATTGACTATTCTGTCAATAAGCCTGTAAACAGGCAGGATATACAAATACAGATCATTTGTACGAGAGTGCAATCATACACCCATCTCTATCCGTGGTTTTGTTGTATCACCATGGCCTCCTACTACGTAGCCATAGCACCACCACCACCGCCCTCAAAAGCAAATAATGACAGCATCCAAGCATCATCAGGTCGGTATTTACTCGATCTACTCCGTTCGCGCGACAAACTCATCCGAGTAGCCTCCGAACAGGACAACATAGTAGAGATTGACAATGCAGAAAATGAACTTGTACAACGCTTGCATTCACTAAATGATACCATACGCCGACGTGGTCTATTCAATAATGATTCTGAGAGAGCTACATCATTTTACAATCGAGCTTTGGAGCGATCGTCATCATCATCGACTTTAGTGGATGATAATGTGGATGACAAGCAAGACAAAGGAGTCAAACCATCCTCCGACAACAACAGCAACAAGCGCAAACGAAAGGGTGCTAGTGCATCAGGTAGCAACAACAACATCACTGGCAGTGGTGCAGGAGGATTATCGGCTACATCCTATGGGATATTTCTTGATTCTCATTCCAGTACTCCCTTCTCGGCTATATCTGGAGGATCAGGAGGAGGAGACACCACTAGTAATTTGGATGAAGGGTTGATAGTTACAGTGATATGTAGGATATTGGGTGTGACTGTTGGTAGGAGAAAGAAGAATAACAGCAACGATTTAACGATGCAAGATGATGATACTAACAACGAAGAGGAGAAGCCGCAATCATCATCTTTCAAGTATTCTGATGACCTCATGAAAGTTGCATTAAGTATCATTTCCTCTGTTTGCAATCATGCCAAAGATGGAATGGTCTCATCATCATCTCTATCTATTGATTCTCAATGTGCCTTCATTGAAGGTGATATGGTTGGAAGCATAGGTTCCTCGTTGCTTGATGCATTGCGTGATAATATCCTTTCACTTTATTACCTATGCAATGAAGGGAGTAGTATTGATGTGATGATTGAAAGTTTTAGAGCGGCAGCATCAGTAATTAGCCTGTTGGAAATGAGATTGTCTCGTGGCGCAGAGAAGGTTATCAATGGCTTGAGGGATGTAGCATGGCTTGTTCTTAACAATTTGCATTCATTGTCAACAGACATTGCATCAATACATGCAATTCAACAGGCGGCAACTAGGTTGTTAGCATCATTCCCTCTGGCAGGAACTGCTTCCGATGGAGGAAGTCCTCCATCCAAAATTTGGACTCAATGTATACGAGATGCAATCTCACTACTTCGTTGGGCAATTAACGGGTTCTTCCCCATGCCAACTACTATCGACGATTCTGCATGTGGAAAAGACGAAGCCACCACAAATCCAACGTTGTGGAACGAACATGAGCAATGGTTGTCTATCGTTACTGGTTTTCAGGTTGAGGGTCTTGATTTGGGAGTTAGTGATCCAACGGATGGATACCGCGCAAAAGCATTCCAAATTCGAATTGGGTGCTTGACTAGTTACATCGCCTCACTCATCAATATGGAAGGCTATCCTCTCCATCGAGCCAACTCCTTCTCGTCATCGGCGCTACTTCTTCCATTCGATTCCTTATTGGATACATCCGAGTTGTTGCTCTCGTTTCCACTTGCCGCAGAAGGTAAACACCGATCTACGAAACAACGGCTACGGTCTACTCCTGTGCAAGGTGGTTTGATTTCACCTGATTCCGCGATGTCCATTTCAGTAGAAGTTCGGTTGTGTGGTCACACACTCTTCGATGTGGCCATGGAGTCTTGTCGTGGTGGGGCTGGTGCTTTAGGGAGAGGTCGACGTATTGTTGCCATGGCTGTTGCAAATTTGCAATCCTCATGCTCCACAGCATTGGTTTCCGTTGTAGATGGCAGCAATCGAGGTGGAGATTTGAGAGGGCAAAGAATTGGTTGGTTGCGTGGGTCGATACCTCTTCGAATCAAGTCAATTCAAATGTTCCAAAATGTTGCAATATCCTTGGGTTCTAGCACCATGTCGTCCATTGGTACGGCCAAACCAATGTCCAAAGCACTTGTGTTATTGGGAGGCTGCCTTTTGGAGCAAAGTCAGAGAGAAGAAGATCATGCATCAGGCATGAATGGAGTTGATGAATGGGGTACTCTCGGTGAAAGGGCAAAACTAGTGTGAGTCATTGTGTGTATGTTTCTTTCTTATTAACATGGAACACGATTTTGCTCAATGTACTCGTTGCAACTATTTGCAGTGAAATTTCATCCGCCGCACTGGCATCGAGCGTCGCTGCGTTTGGTGCACTGATACCCAACAATGTCCGCAGCACAATAGACTCGATTCTTCAATCATGCCTCACAACACTCTATTGTAGTGGAGATAGCTCCATTTTTGCATATGCCGAGGCGAAACGATCAATTTTACAACTTGCAACAAACTGCGTGACTGTACCGTGGGGCGATGGTGGACGTAGCACGATCCATGAAATAGTTCGCAAGGTATCACTACTTCTGAAGAATGATGCAGACATGACAGTTGCATCGATGGCACTTTCCACACTTTGTGTTGTTGATGCGTTCATGACACCTCGAGCTCCAGCAATATTGATAGCTTCAAGAAGGCAAGACTGCAACAATTTCACAGCAACTGAAATGCTTAGGTCAATTAATGAGAAAGAAATGGAGATGAAATCTTCGTCTGGAGGAAAAGACTCAAAAGAAAAGAAGACGACAAAGAAAGACAAGAAGACGTCAGCTAAACCACCACCACCAACAGTGGCAGCTAGATCAAAAATGAATTCTAACGATGATAGCTCGGAAGTGAAGACGAAGAAAATCAAAACTAAAGAAGCAACAAACACAGTGGAGAAGGAGTCGGCGCCGTCAAATAACGGAGTTGATGCGAACAATCATGTAACTGTTGAATTTGACAATGAAAAAATTCCTTCCGAACCAATCAAGGATGATGCAAAGGACGTCGCTACCGATGTAATGGATGTTGACGAAAGCGCTGAAGTAGCACATAAAGTTGGGACAATATCTCAGCAGGGAAGGCACGAGAATAAAGAAGACGCTGAAGTCGGAGATGATGATGATGATGATTTCAGCCTTGATGATTTCCCTGAGATTGTTGATGAAGAGCCTGATGAAGGAGACAGAATATAATAGTTACTCTTTTACAAATACTACTTTTTATTTATGAAACATAAACGTTTATTCGACATCATCACGCAAGAGAAACTTGATTTGCAGCTTATGTGGGAACCAGCTAGTTAGCCGTCGTTTCTTTTCTACCGGTTTTCTTTCGTCATATGCAACTCTGAAGTGTTTCATTAAGAACGCCAATGCAACTGTAGCTTCATTCATAGCCAGCCGCTTACCGACGCAATCACGGGCTCCGTCTGAGAATGCTAGAAAGTTGGCTGGATCAGCTGCTGCGACTTCCTCACAGTTGTTTGTTGATTCCTGTCTGTGATCACGCTCAACCCACTCGTTCTTTTCTTCGCTCCATTTCACCCACCGCGTAGGAATAAACTCTTTCGCTCTCTCAAAGTTTCTTTCATCCACAAGTACTTTTATTAGGGGTATTGTGATCCGAAATCCTGCTGGTATTGTGTAGCCACCAAGATTGGTTGTCTTTGTCAAGGTTCTTGAAGTTGCTAGCACTGTTGGATTCAATCGCATAGACTCCATAATCACCGCCCGTGTAAACCTGAGATCACGTATTGTGAAATCATCATCTGTTTGCACTATACGTTTGGCTTCCTCACAACATTGCTCCTGAAACTCAGGGTACTTTGTCAGGTTATATAGTACATAAACAATTGTTATGGCAGTCGTTTCATAGCCAGCGAATAATATTGTTTTCATCATATCTACCAATGCATCGGCTGAATCAGATTCACTTTTTCGAATGATATGTGTCAGCAGGTTTTCACGGTTCTTCTTGCTCGATCCGCCATTGACGTTGCTGCTTTTCAAACTATCCCTAGTTGAGGAAGCAAACGAGTCTTTTGATTGCTGGATTACTGAATGAAGGAGGTTCTCCACAATTTCACGTTCAACCTTGTATCTTCGGTTATGTGCCGTTGGCAGCGAATACATTTGTAGCAACGGGTTCAACACAGCCCGTTGACTACAACGCTTCGGAATGTCGTTCACAAGAAATGCAAAGGCTTCTGCCTCTCTTGACCTCGTTGCTCCAACGTCACTAAAACAATGGAAATCGTGCCCTAACGCTACTTTTCCAAAAGTCTCCAGCGTAAAACACTGCGCAATGTGCACGACGTCTACTTCAATTCTGCCATCGGACTCTTTCTTGCACAAGTTCGTCAGGACTGTCACCATGGCATTTGCCACCTCAATAATGATTGATTTGTGCTCCGCAATTGCATCCGCAGTTAGAGCATACTGCACTAATCCCCGCTGCCTTTTCCAATCCGATCCACCACTCAGCATGATGAGGCTTTGTTGGCCTAAGGTTTGCCGGGCATGCCTCTGTATCATTGGCAGGGAACTTCTCCTCGACGTTTGACGCAATACTATTCTTGCGTGCTTTGCAGAGAGAACGCTAATTGAGGGATCTATCATAGTGGACGAAAGATGAGAAAAGAGATGTATTATTAGGTTGCTGTGAAGGATAAAGATAGAAAGCATTCGCCGCTGCGATTTTCACTCATCCACAAGAATACGCACGGAAATAGTATGCGCAAGAGAGACCTTGCTCATTGGCGTGATCAACAAAGAGGTGATCGAAATTGTCTTTATCACCAACTTCAAGGGGACCGATCATATAACTAATGTGACCGAAGAGCCAGTGTGCACCCGGGACGACATTAACGCCTTGAATCGGAGAGATTAGTTTTTGTCTTGCCAACTTTGATCGAAACCATAGGAAGATTGATACTAGAAAAACAAGTGCAAGATTTCGGCCTGGTGGAAAGAACTCGACAGTGTAGAGGAGAGGCAACAACATGGTTGAAAATTACTCCTGATTCAGTACATGATGTGAAGTTGGCCACAAACAAACCATTCGGTTAGAAGGTACTCTTGCACCATCACTGTTCATTGAGACTTCTTGGGAAGCGTGAGCGAGAATCGAAGGGCGGCCGGCGGCCTGCCGGCGGCCGGAGGAGACGAGCTTTTCCCCCAGGGAATTACACTTTGCTGATCTTGCTAGAGTGGGGTATCGTATTCTGTCTCGATTGCCCGACAGGCTTCTAGGGGAGAATTAAGGAGACAGAAATAAATGGGGTGAAGGTTTGAACAGTGGTTTTGGCTGCGAACCCTTTTGATTTATTCGTCAATAGATACATACTTACTTTTTCTTACACATACTTTTACATACTTATGGATAGTTTTTCAAGTGGAGTTCTAAAAATAACACACCTTTTAAAAACTGAAGTCCTTTATGTCGCAAATTTTTGATGACACAAGTAGGTAGTAATGATCTTCTCCTTCCAATAATGATCTTCTCCTTCAAACAAGAGGAGCCTCCAAACTTGTTATGCTCATAATCATATCTTTCAATGAAGCGGCCAACCATCTTCTTCCTCCTCTCCCACTTGTCTCTTGCTGCGGCTCAAGAAGTACGCTGCGGCGTAGACTTCAGCAATACCACTTGTGCTGAAGGTTACTGCTGTTCCAGTTATGGATATTGCGGAACGACTTCAGCATACTGTGGAGCGGGCTGTCAACAACAATTTGGAAGTTGTGGTATCAAAAACTACTGTGGCAGCAGCTGGGAAATTGCCAACACTCAATGTTCTCAAACGTGTTTTAATGGAAACGACGCAGAATGTGGCGCAGGCCAAACTTGCTTCGCAGATGTCGAGGCATGTCCAATTGTACCTCCTCCGACTCCAGCAGTGGCAGTGTCCCTCAATGGCGATGACTCCGATACGCAACTCCTGCGTGGTGTTGTTGCCATCGCCAACGAAGAACAAGAACAGGTCAGTGCCGAAAACATTCCAGACATGGGTGTAACTGGGACTGGAGGTCCTTGGTGGATTTGGGTCATCATCGGAGTTGCCGTGCTGAGTCTTATTGTTTGTTTCATTGCTTGTAGGTGTCACTACAAGAAAAAGAACAAGGTGGCGCAGGAAGAATATGACAACAATTACTTGGATCAGCCACTCTTAGCTTGATTGGGGAAGGTTTAATTCGATTGGTAAGAAGCGCGTTTAGAATTTCTTATTCATAAAGGAGAGAAGAAAGAAGAATGTTTATAGTTGTAGCTCGACTTTAATAGATATAAAACCTTGTCTTTTTGGTAAAATAGGATATGCGTAGGTGTCTATTTGACACAACCGATTATTGTTCTCTCCCCTACCCTATTCGAGAAGAGATGTAGAATCTCTAACCCACTCACATCAACTTTTTCTTTCAAACGAGCGGCCTCCATATTTGCCATTTCATCGAACCGCTCTTTTGCATGACCGACGTTACACTTAATCGTCAAGACAAAAGCAGTGCCTCTCTCGATCAACTTTTCTTCGAAAGCAAGTAGGAATATATCTACTTGCTTTCCAACATCTTGTACGCACATGTCGCTGACCCATATGGAAACCTTTGCCTTTCTTCTGGTCAATATATCTCGTAGTTGAGGTAGAGCATTTTGCACAGTCATTTGCAGGTGATGAACATTGATAGACGAAGTTATAGATACGTCCATGTGGCCTGGATCAATCGCATAGGTTTCGTCGCAATGAGTTCTCTCAAGAAGGTACTTTGTCCATCCCCCTTACGTGGTGAAGCAGTGGTCAGTGAGCACTCTGATGTGGATACAAGTGCAGAATTTGTATTTATGTGATTACTAACCTGGTGCCGAACCGCAGTCAACTCCTATACACGGTCCTTTATTCTCTTGCTTTGTCATCTTCATTAGTTCGTGTAATGATGGCAATGATTTTGCGTGGTAGCCATACCTATCAAACGCCTCGTGTAGTTTGTTAAATGCTCTACAAATGTCATTTGATTGACTTGGATATATAGGACTGGTTGTGTCCTTGCAGGTCGATGAGCCAATAAGATATGTCTTTTGATCATCGCCATCCCTTTTCCTTTTCCTGTGTCCACTTTTCTTCTCATCGAGTTGGATTATACTTATTGTATGAGTTTCATCCGCAGGTGAGATGTCTAATTCATTTTCAGATATTGAGTGATGGTTCAATAAAGAGCATACATTGCTGACCAACTGTCGCTGGTTTCTGGCTGGAAAGGCTTCGAGCTTTACCTTCACTGGGATGTTATTGTTGTTGTTTCGTAGCTGCTGCATCATTTTCAACACGTCACGGCTAATGCACTGATTTTCCACATCCTCCACCTTGGCAAGTGAAACTGTACCTCTGACAATTTCCCGATCATTTCTCATGATGTGCACCTTGTTCAATCCCTGCAGGACAAACTTGTGCTTATCAATCATGCTCTCAATGAACTCTCGAGGATTCCCTGCGTTGAGATATATCAGCGAGTTGGTATGACTTGCTGTCTTCTTTTGGTAAACACAGAGTTTCACATCTTGTGATGATGATGTTTTCTCGATGAAATCAATCATCCGATGCAAATGACTCTCATGAACTGAAAGGACGACATTTGCATCTTTTGCCATCTCCGCGATATCAATGGTTGTTGTCTGCATTTCTTAGGATGGTTGCTAGAGAGGGGTGTTCTTCATCCGGCTGGTGGAGTTGATGGGCGCGTACCATATGATAGGACTTGATTGCGGCGGCAATGGCAATTTTTTGTTGGTCGCTCGCTGTCGGCTATGGTACCAATTCCTCAGTTGCATCTGCGTGGTACCATCTAGACAGCCACGCTGTACATCGACATATGATGACGATATCATGCACAATGGAAAGTAGGTCGCCGTAATAGGTAAGAAGAACGATGAGATTTGCATCGAGGCTGGTCCAAAGAGTCAGCCAAAAAAGGACCACAGGACGGCAATACAGCAATACCCTCCACGCACAAGACCTTCCCACGCTTTCTTGGCTAGATCTACGAGGGAAAGGGCTCTCCGCCGCAGAACGTCTCGCCATCGAAGAATTGCTACTGCGTCATGATCCTCTTAAGCGGTGTTGGGGTATTGTAGGACTGCATGAACCAACTCAAAATAGAATATTGGATTTCGCTCTGCCTCCCTATGACTGGAATACGCAGAGAAAGCTCGCCACAGGTAAACTCGTCGATGAGTATGGTCACGACACTAGGGGGGTAAATCAGAGTTGCACCATCATCATGGGAATAGGGGGGAAGCCAGAAAAGTTGATCAACATTGATGCAGCACGGAATGATGGTGTTTTGGTCCTGAGAAGATTTTCGGGGGGTGGAACGGTAGTAGTTGATCATTCTTCCTTGTGGACTACATTCATTGGTCGAAACTCGATTTTACCACAGGTCAAACCATTTCCAAGAGAAATTATGCAATGGAGTGTCGATGCGATATTTGGATCGGCATTTGAAAGCTGGGGGAGACAAATGGAAGCTTCTACGTTGAACAAACCCAAAGGCAGGCAAACACTTGTGTTTCAAGGAAAGTCATGCGGTTTGAGTGGCGGTGTTGGTGAATCGTTGATACTTCCACCAACTCCAACTGAAACACAACAGATAAGCCGCTCGAACAACGCGTCATCCTTTCAACTGAGAGAAAATGATTATTCTCTTGGAAAACGAAAAATTGGGGGCAATGCACAGGCTATAGTTAAAGATGGATGGATTCACCATACCTCATTCCTTTACGACTATGTTGATAAAAACATGGAGTACTTGACACTCCCGGAAAAGCGTCCCGAGTATAGAGGAAACAGATCCCATAACGAGTTTTTGGTTCGGATGAAAGATCATTATGGAGAAAGTTCCAATAAGAATGACTTTTTTCAACATGTTAAGAGGGGTGCTAACGAATCCTTTGAGTTAGAGGAAGTGAGCTTGAATGATGTGCTCACTATTGCAAATGAGCAGTTTGGTGGATTGCAAGAGTGGTGGGATTCTAAATGTCGAACCAAGGTTGTTAAATTGTAGAGGCTATAACATACTATCATACTTATCACATGCAAATTATTTATTTTAGACAATTTATCCCTCCCATTATCGATTTTTTTACTTATGCTTCCTTTGCCGCACCATCAGCCGTGGTCGACAATCGTTTTGCATCGTCATCTTCCGTGTTTGGTTTCTTGGCATCAGGCTCATCGGGTGCCGAATCAAGAGATCGTTTTTTGGTTGCATCGCCTCCTCCAAATGGAATTGTTCCAAAGGGAGCACCGAATGGTGATGATCCCAACTTAGCTGGTTGGCCAAATGATGCAAATGGGTTTGTCATTGCGGCTGCAGCAGGGGATGCACCAGACGGCGCAGTCAGTGTAATGTTGGCTGACTTACCAAATACAAATTTACCTGGAGTCGCACCACCTTGTCCAGGAGGGGTCAAATTGAGGAAACTTCCTCCCCCAGCAATCGTCGTTGCTGGCTTTGTTTCAGATGAGCCTCCTCCAAAAATAGATGGAGTTGTTGAGGTAGCAACGCCACCAAAGGTTGGTTTAGTAGAGGCTGAAGTTGTAACGCCGCCAAAGGTTGGTGTCACAGAAGTAGAGGCCGAAACTCCAGCAAAGGTTGAACTCGCAGTTGACAAGCCACCTAATGTTGGTTTTGCAGAAGCCGAGCTTCCAAAGAAGGAAGGCTTTGGGCAGTCAGGCTCTGATTGTAAGGGCGTTGTTTTCGGCACACCAAACGCCAATTGCGGTGTGGTTGTGGCACTAGTTCCAAACGCGATTGGTTTTGAAACAGACTGCTTTTCTTCGAGAACTGGAGAAAGGGTTGATTTCGGAGTCGAGGTGGTAGCATCAGTGTCAGTATCACCCGATTCTTTAGCTGCTTTGGCCTGAGTGGCTTCCAACATCTTCTTCTGGGCCGCCTCAAGCTCTGCCTTCTTTTTCTTCAATAGCATTCTCTTTTTCATCAATTCTTCTTGCTTCGAATCAGCGGCAGTTTGTTCAGACTTCTCCGATGCGGCCTCGGAAGTCTCGTTCTCTTCCTTACTTTTAACCGCTTCCTCTTCCTTGACCTTCTTTGCAGCTGCCTCCTGTTCTGCCTTCAATTTTTCTCCTTTCATTTTAGCGATAGACTCTTCGTTGGCCTTCTTCCTCTGTGCAAGTATTTCTCTTTTCGCGGCCGCTTCCTCTTCTGCCTTTTGTTTCGCAGCCCCCCCTCCCTCCTTCTGTTTCGCAACTGCTTCCATCTTCGCTTTCTTCGCAGCCCCCTCCTCTTCGGCCTTTTGTTTCGCAGCGGCTTCGGTCTTTGCTTTTAAAGCCACCTCCTCTTCGGCCTTTTGTTTCGCGGCAGCTTCGTCCTCTTTAGAAACCATCTCGGCATCTCCATCAGCCTTGTTCTGAGTTTCAGTTGTCTTCTCGTCGGTAATATTAACCACTTCGCTTCCTTTCACTTCACCAGATTTGTCAGCTGGGGTCGCCGTCGTTGTCTCTCCCTTTGCAGCTTCTTCCTTCCCTCCTGCTGCCGCAAATTTCTTCTGAGGAGGGGCGTCAGAACCTTCGGCTAGCGCAGCTGCAGCATTTTCCTTGGGAACATTCGCCTTTCGCTTCTTCCCTTTCTTTTTCATTTGAACTGTGACCTCGGCATCTTTTTGGGCGTCATCCTTAACGGCGGCTGCATTTGCATTCGCCTTCGATTTCTTTGTATGAATGACTTTGGACACAAGTTTGCTAATTCCGGAGCGTGAGTCGGTTGCTGTGTTATTTGTGGCTGTAGATTGGACTTCGTCATTATCGCCCCCAGATGATTTCTCTGCCGTGGAGAGCTGTACTTTCAGGCTCGCAATTTCCTTTTGTAAACTCTCCTCAGCGGCCTTCGATTTGACTTCTGCTTCCTTGGCGTCTTTCAGGCCTTTCTGCATTTTCAACATCATCTTTTTGAAGTTGTCTACTCGAGCATTCAAAGCAGTGACTTCTTCTTGTGCCTTCTTAGTTTCTTCCTCTGCTTTCTTAGCCGCATTCTGCGCCTCAACGATCTTCTTATTAGTAGCTTTGCTTGCCTGAGATGACACTACTAATTCTTCTTTCTCTTTCTTGGCTTTCTCTAGAGCCGTCCTGAAAACTTCGATGGATGCTTTCTGCGACGCAATTTCTTTGTTCAACTTCGTGACAATGCCTTTTGCGTTGGTTGACTCAGACACAGCTTTTTCCCTCAGTGAGTTAAGAGAGGCGCATTCCCCCTTAAGTCTCTCAATGCTTTCGAGAGCCTGGGCATGTTCTGTAGGGTCGATTTGATTGAATTTTGACACAAGGCTACTGACGCGATTTTTCCACGCTTCCGCCTCACGTGAGAGACTTTCTTTCTCAGCTTCCAATGATGCCTTCTCAACTTCCATACTCCTAATCTTTTCCTTTGAAGGAGTTACTGCTGCATTGGCACTAGATAACTTCAACTGGACTTCTTTGAGTTCTTTGGACATCTTCGTCAACTGTTCACGAAGCGCAGCGTTGCTTTCTCTGAGAAGCACAAGTTGCTCTTCAGCAGACTTGAGTTTGCTACGAAGATCATCCATTTCCAGAGCCGACTTCGAGTCATCACTGCCCGCTTTGTTGCTCTCTCGAACAATCTTGAGCTCTGATCTTGCTTCTTCGAGACTCTTCTTCGCTAACTCGGCCGATGTACGTTCACGTTCGGAAGCTCTCTTTGCAGATGACAAGTCTGCCTCAAGCATGGTGCACTCTGATTGCTTGAATCGGAGCAACTCGCGTAAATCAGATAACTGTTTATCGTTCCCTCCCGCATGGACTTCTCCCGAAACTTGACTTGCTTTCTCAGACTGAATCTTTTCAACTGTGGCAGTGAGAGTTGTCATTTGGTCGTGCAGTAGATTATTTTGGCTTCGAAGGTCGTCCACCCTAATCTTTCCTTCTTGAACGCTTTGCTCAAGTTTGATCTTCGCCTCATCCCATGCTGCTTTTTCAGTTTCGAAATCTTTTTGGACTGAAAGTAGCTGCGTCTCCGCAGTTTCACGACGACTCTGCTCCGACGCTAACTCTGAACGAATATCACGCATTGACGAGCGCGCCTCCGCATGCAGAGCCAACTCGCGTTCATAATTTGTTTGCGCATTCTTTGCATCCATTTGGTAACGCTTTATCTCCGATGCCAAGGAATCCATCCTTGTAATCGCCTTGGTTGCATCCTCCTTGGCACTTGTGAGCTGAACGGTCAATGAGTCAATCTGAGCCTTCAACTCAGCTTCAGCTTTCTCTTTCTCGCCACGATGAGCCATAAGATCCTTTGTCAATTCTGCAACGGCTTCCTTTTGACCTTGTTCCGACTTCTTCAGCTTGTCGAGGGTGGCTGTTGTCTCTTCTTTGTACTTCTTTGACGCAGCGGTTAGCTCGGCAAGTTGCTCTTCAGTTGACTTGGCAATTTGTTGATAATCATCTAGTCTTTCTGTCGCCTTCGCGAGGTCTGCTGTCTTGGAATCTAGTTCCATCGTCAGTTCTGCAACCCTCGACTCGAGCGCCTCCTCTGCACTTGTGTCAATCGTGACATCACCAAGTTTGGCTTTGGCGGCGCTTAGCTCTTTTTCTGAAGCCTTCAGCTTCAGATTGAGTTGTTGAATATTGAAGTTCAATTTCGAAACTTCCAAGTTGGCCTTGTTAGCCGCAACGACAGCTGAATCTTTCTGTGAAGCAAGATCCTTGACACTGAGTTCAAGCTCGACAATTTTACCGTCCAACTTTTGCAACGTTTCAGTATGCTTCGTGTCATCATCCATCTTCGATTCTCTCAGCCGTTTCACCTCTTCATTCAAGTGCTCAATTTCTCCTTCCGACTTGGCTGATAGGCTTGCCTCAATGCGTTGCACGGACGTTAGAAGAGTACCTAGTCGTGCGTTCTCATCACGAAGTGATTCGAGGTCGGCCTTGAAACGATGTTCGGCATTCCTATACGTTTCAAGATCCGTATCCAGACGATTTAATCTTGAAGTAGCATCTCTGTATGCCTGTTCCTTCTTTGCAAGTTCAGACCTTGCTACGTCAAGGTTGGTCTGCGTTTGGGTGTACAATTCTTCTGCCCGTTTCTTTCCCACTGACAGAGAATCCATCTCTGATTTGATGTCTTCCAGAGATACTGCAAGACGATCACATCGGTCTTGATAATGCTTTGCATCAATCTTTGATCGAGCTGCTTCCGCCCTGGCTGCAACAAGATCTCCGTTCAGGCGATGATTCGAGCCAGTGAGGTCGTTGTTTATGGATTCTAAGCACTTCAAACGTCCCTCCAGCGCTTCTTTCTCACGATTGAACGATGAAACATCAGCACGAAGTTTTGTTACCTCTTCGGTAAGATCGCGATTCCTGGCTTCAATAAGTGGCAACTGCTCGGCCCTTGCATCTGCGAAAGTAAGTTGATCTGCACCATCAATACCAGAAGCATCATTTTTGGCAACCAAGGCACGGTATAGGTCGCGCTGGTGGACGATTCCGGCAACAAGGTTGGCTTGCTTCTCACGCTCTTCGCGCAATGTAACAATCTCAGTTCGAAGTTGATCAAGCTCAATCTTGTTGTCTTGGGATTCCAGCTCCTGGATTTTCTCCCTCATGGAGTTGTGTTGACGCACCAACTCTTGATTTTGGGATTGAATTGTTTGGATGTCACAAAAGGTAATCACGTCGCCCGACTCGGCTGCGCGTCTCTGCAGCAAACTCTGCACCTGTGACGCCAATTCAACATTCTCTCGTTTCAATCCGTTCACTTCTCTCTCCATCTGTTGCTTCTTCGCTTCCAAGTCTTGATTGTCGGAACGGGTGTCGGTAATCTCCCTTCGTGCATAATCCAGTCGCTCTTTCATCTCGTCCAACTCTTCCAGTGCACTCTCTAGCTCCAACTGCTTCTGATGAAAGATGGGAGTCTTCGCGGCGACATCACGGTGGATGCGCTCAATAAGAATCTTCAACTTCTTATTCTCATGTTGCTCTGCACGAAGGTCGTCTTCCGTTTCCGCCAAACGAGTGTAGAGATCTGTCAAGCTGAGTGGTCCATCATCTTCCAACATGGACACATCGCCACCATTGCCGCCAGCTGTGATTGCCAAAGGCCTTTCCCCACCTTCGATCCTGCGTCGTCGCCTTAAGGGTGTACTCTTATTCAAAATATCCTCCTCAATTCGACGCTTGGCCTCCTCAGCCGTTCGCAATCGTTGCTCCAACTGCTCAATTTTTTCCTGATTGGCTTCCCTAACCTCCTTCACAGCATTCTCAATATCTTCGTCCAGCCGTGATTGAATTTCATTCACATGCGCGGCAGCCTCCATCGCTGCCTCCTTGGCCAACTTTCTCAACTCTTCCACTTCTCTTACAGCCACCTTACGTTGATCTTCGGCAAGAATCATCCTCTGATCCTTCAATGCAATCAACTCACGCTCTTTATTCAAATCCCTCTCGAGCAACTCCTTTTGCTCCACAAATTCACTCTCTTTATCATACAGTTTTCTTGTGACCTTATCCAATTCGGCAGATGAACGTTCCGCCGCCCGACGTGCCGATAAATTATCGCGTTGGGATTGCTCCAATGCTAATCGGATGGTATCCAACTCATTACGTAATTCACGTACCTCATTGGAATGTTCTCGTTTCATTTTTGCAATGTCGTCATTACGTGAGGCTAATTCCTTATCCAGATAATTGGAATGTGATGTCATGGACTGTAATTCCGATTCGAGACGTTTGGTTTGCAATCGGAGAGGGATAATGTCCCCCGTCGATTTGGAGTGTTCACTTTGAATATTGTTCAAAAGCGATGTGTACTCGTTGTTGGATTTGGTAAGGCGTGAAATTTCCTTGCGTAGATTATCCGATTCTTGTTCAATACGATCAATCCTCTCTTGGCTGTATTGAAGCTTACGTTCCATTTCCCCTCGGTTATTCTTTTCAGATTGAATGTCTGATTGGAGTTGGGATTGTGATTCTTCCCTGGCTTTGAGTTGAGACTTTAGTTGATCCACTTCGGAGGAAAGTTTGGAACATTCGACGACGTGTTTGGAGACTTGTTCATCTCGGGTTGAAAGTTGAGAGAGCAAGTCGTCCCGTTCCTTTTGTAGGGTAGTGTATTTGGATTCAAGGGTGGAGAGGAGTGCATCCTTGTTGAGTTTACGGGCCTCGTCGAGTGCGGCCTTGACAACAGGATCGTCGTTATCATCATCATCATTATCTCCTTCTTCATCAGAGTCATTATTCTCTGGTGTTGCAGCAGTAGTATCCCCCATTCCTCCCTCCTTCTCTTGCTCTTTCACGGCATCCGCTCCCTCGTTATCAACAACAATGATATCGTCGTCGTCATCATGATCATCATCATCATCATCATCCACCCCCTCCTCAGTTAGCACTACCTTAATTCCAGAATTATTAGTCCTCCCACCCATTGCCGCTTCAATGATTGCTTCTGCTGCGGGTGTGGCAACAATGTTTCCATCACGGTCATCATTATCGTTGTCCTCGTCTTCATCGTTGTCATCATCATCATTATTCGTGTTTTTATCAACAACATCATCAGCCTCTTCAGAAAGGGTGGGGGGCTCAGCAGCATGCAATGGTGCGACGAGGCCGACGACGGCGTCAGTGGCGGTGGTGGTGGTGGTGGTGGTGGCGGTGATTATTGTTGTTGACTCCTCCTTTTCTTCATCTTTGGCCTTTTTCTGTGTTGACAAAATAAATGCAGCAGCAGACCCTTCCCCCGCTGCTGCAATTGTTGTTGTTGTTGTTGCTGTTAATCCAAAACCATCAGTGGTACTACTACTTGAAGTAGTATCCCCCCCAACTCCAAAAATAGTGGGTTTCCGTCCAAATGAAATCGGAGTACTAAATGGTTTGGATGTATTATGAGAGGGGGATTCAATTCCCCCAAATTTCGATTCTCCACCAAAAATGGTGGTGGTGGTGGTGGTTGTTGGTTTCTTGGAATCCGCAAATCCTGCTAGACTGGGAGTTGCCAAGGCAATGGTGGTGACATTATCATTTTTGTAAGTAGCCTTGACTGTTGTATCTGTTTTTGGTGCATCAGTCGTAATAGTAAAGCCCTTGGTATCCTCTTGCTTACTTTCATGATCCTCTACCATCACGACGGGATCACTACTGTCCTCACCGTCATTCATCTCCACATCATCATCATCATCTGCATTATCGGAATTAGTATTATTGGCCACTGCCATGACGACGTTTTCTCCACCAGAAGAAGCACCAACAAGATCCATCAACGATTCTGCCGCATCCTTGCGGGGAGATGAGGAGGACGATGAGCTGATGTCGTTATTTTTATCCATCATGGGGGTATCATTGTCGCCACCTCCCATTATAATATATTAGTAGTAGTATTTTTCTGATTATTTTCTATTGTCGGTATTTGTTGCTATATTATATCCCCCCTCGTCTTAAAAAGAGATCAATGGCAATGATAATAAATATAATTCATTGCCATCACAATAATATATTTTTTATGATGTGATTTTTTTTGATTTGAGCTATCGCTCTACTGTACCTACCATAGGTGGGGTGTGGGGTGTGGGGTGTGGGGTGAAAGATTCGCAATAGACGGCTGAAATACACTGCCGAAATGAACCCAAAAGCGGCGTCGCCATTGTAGTATTGTAGCAATAAAAATAAGTAGTATTATAGAAGTCGCGTCGTCACGTCCGACTGAACTGAATCTACACCATAGGCAGAACAGCCAAGGAGATATCGCCGACAACATACAAACAAATCCCACCATATGTCAGCTCGATCCATCGAGGCATCCGACGCAGCCAAACGCCGCTGGTCTACCCTCGGTCTACTCGTCGAGTCGTCCAACGCATTAATGGCCAAAGATATCATCCAAGCAAAATTACATGAACATTGCGATATTGAGTTCACAACAGAAGAATGCAAAATTACACCCAATCGATTGACTCAAGCACGTAAAATGGTGGTGGCACGGAGGACAAGTTGTGAATTGTCTTCTGTGGAAAAACGGGATTTGATACGAGAACAGAATTGCATCAAGAGTTTATTGGTTTCTGGTTTGTTGTTTATTGAGGACGAAGAAATTATCAACGAGGAGGAGGAAGAAGAAGATTTGGAGACTCAGCTGCAGCAACAAAGAAATCAAGGTCTCAGCAGAAACTGTCTTTCACCCTTGGGACCGACGCCGCCACCCCAAGACAAAGGGGAACGAAGCTTCAGCGAAAAGCTTCAAATTGACAATATCAAAGCACAACTAATCAAACTCAAACTTCGATCTAGGTTTGATAAGTCTAACGATGGTGTACTTGGAGTTCAATCCGAGGGTGATGCTCGTTGCTCGTTAACAACACTACCCCAAACGTATCGACGGTGTAGTATACGTAGCAACATTGGTCGTGGGAGTGTGATTGATGAGCAATTTGTCAAGTATAACATGAGCATGATTGATCATCATGGTATAATAGAGGAAATTTTAGAGGAGGTGGATGAAGAAAAAGAGATCATGGACCTGGAATGTGTTGATTATGTGAGGAAGCCTGATATGGCGACCATCATCGAGCAATATGATGCAATGGCGAATCATCCAAAATACTCGTGAGTGCTCTGCAATGACAATCTTTGAATTCAATCAGGTCTGCGCACATGATGTGTATGTGCCTTTTGACTTGGAATGCACACATGACATATTCTATCCTTTCCTTTGTCAACAGGTTGAAACAAGTCATCATGTCTCGTAGGTTCTTCCTCTATGCACATCGTTTTGCCAACGCACAGTTTCAAAGAACGTTGGTCTTTCCCTCCCTCCCCCAACCTCACGAATTATATCACGGGTTTGATGATCACAAAGAAATGATCTGCGGTGAATGCACCAAAGTTACCGAGAAACAACGCACACGTCCCAAGGGACATCGATTCATCATCACAGCTGATACTCAATTTGGCATCTTAATGGATGGGTTTGCAATGAATAGACCCAATTGGTCTCAAGAAATTGAAATCTCAAGAAAGTGTGTGGAGCAGATCAATGCCATGGAGGGAGAAGACCGTCCGTTGTTTGTATGTGTTTGTGGCGACTTGGTGGATACTGAGAGTTCTTTTTCGGGGGCGATTGCTAGTTGGAAGAAGGTCATGCGAGGGTGGGAGAGGAATCTTGTATTTGCGCAGCAGGTGAATGACTTCAAGCGCGTGTGGAGTGGCCTGCATCCTGACATTGCGTTGGTGTGCCTCTGCGGGAATCATGACGTTGGAAATCGACCCACCAAGGCTTCCATTGAGCATTGGACGTCGTCCTTTGGTGACGAATACCTAAGTTTCTGGGTGAATGGGACTTTCAATATATGCTTGAACAATTGCCTCTTCTCGAACCCGACGGGAGCCACTGATTTGTTTGACGAGCAGCTACGCTGGATGGAGGAGAAGCTTGCTTACGCTAGAGAGAATGATGCCACTCACATCTTTGTTTATGGTCACTTCCCTTGGTTCTTGAAACATGAAGACGAGGCGGATGACGAATTGACCTCACATTCATCCGCGCCGTCTGGGTGGGGACCTCCCGGGACTAAATTTGAGGATGGGTACTTCACCATACCTTATGAATATCGCAAAATAGCAATGACCATGTTCAAGAAGTTCGATGTCACAGCTTGCTTCTCAGGACACTTCCATCAGAACGTAACTGCTCTATCTTCGTGGGGAATGGTGAGTGGAAATGGATTCAAGTGTCTTGGCGTCTGTATCTTACATGCATCTGATAACCTTGCTTTCATAATATACCAACTCGAACTTGCAGCCCATGATCGTAACGGGCCCCTTGTCCATGAACCTACACAGCTCCATAAGCCATGAGCTTAGCAATGGTGAGGTAAACGGGATTGGTATGCGCATCGTTGATGTTGGTCAAAAGGGAGAGTTTAAACATAAATGGACTTTGCTAGATAATGAAGAAGAGATCTTCGAGCACGCCATTGCATGTTGTGAGAGACAACTGATGTCAGAAGAAAAACTCGTTGATGCATTAATACAATGAAAAGTTTTGTCAACGAAGTGCCCTATTACCGTTGTGCACTGTTTGGCCTTTGCATACATATTTTTAAGAAGAAACAACACTTGCACTTTAAAATTTATCACTTGTTGGGCGACATGAGGCATTTCTCAACTGCAGCATTGTTTTCAGACACACGAACATATACATATTTACTTGCACCTCCTGGCACAATGACTGTACTCATCCCCAGGAACAGTACCCACGCGATGAATACTACAGTAAGCTCATTAAAACGGAGGATAGGGGCAAAAGTAGTTATTGCTAGGGCCTAGCTTGTAACAAACCTTTCCATTACCGTCATTCGCATCACCACAGCATGTAGAGCGACAATCAGAGCCAGAAGCACACGATTGGCCTGTCTTCCGTTTGATATCCTTGAAGCAGCAAAAGTTGTTTGAATCGTTGACGCCCATGATAAAACCTTGTCCTACATCAATTTTTTCATAAGAGAATGCACTACAAGCAGTTTTTGCTGCTTCTATAACACCAAGTCTGTCTATTCCTTTGCCTAAAAGGCAATTACATTCATTAGTCTGAGAGTTGCGATCGAATCCCTGGAAGCCAGACAACTTACTCGCTATGCAGTCACATTTTGTGGCACAATCGCCAAAACTGGTAATACTATTGAATCGAATGAACCTATACAAATTGTCGCTTCCATCCAAGCACTGTCCTTGACCCTGCGCAAGGTAGCCGTCGATTGAAAGTTCACAAACCCCAGACGGAGAATCAGTTGGGGTTGGCGTCGGAGGTGGAATGATTGGAGATGAAGTTGGGATTGCTGTAATTGGAGATGAAGTTGGGATTGCTGTAGTGGCAGTCGGTGGTCTCCAAGTAATTGGAGATGAAGTTGGGATTACCGTAGTGGCAGTCGGTGTTCTCCAAGTAATTGGGGATGAAGTTGGGATTACCGTCGTTAGTCCACGGGTAATTTCATTGTCCGGTTCCTCGGCGGTGGCAGTTACAGCTGCCAAACCGCAGGCGATGAACAGAACAGAGAGGCAAAGTTTCATCTTGGCAGTGAGTTGGATTGCAAGCAATGAATTATGATGTCTATGTTGGAGTAGCTCTCATTCGGAATACAGCAGCAAGAAAGAAGCAACTTTTGAAATTGGATTCGAACGAATTCCTACGTAACATTCCATTTAAATCCATTTAAATGCATTTAAATGTATTGAAACACTTTCCTCCCGCCCTTACTAACTTAGTGCGGAAATGACAAAAATGTGCCACCAAGAAATAGTAATAGATGGAAGCGATTAGGAGCATATAATGCTACAACAAATATTATTATCTTTTCATCATATGCTGTGTAACTACGGTGGCAGCAGTGGTGGAGGCATTTCGAATTTTCTACTCCATCTTCATCACCTCATCTGCAAAAAACAAGCAATTTATGTAGGACGAGTGCAACATCTTTTTCGTCATCATCATCGTCGTCGTCGTTCTTATATACTAGAATAAAATATCGTCGTGCAAATCCAGATGACAGACTTCCAAAAGAATTGACTTGTTTGCATCTACGATTGATCGGATCATTATTCTAGCCGAAGATAGCGGTAAAATCAACGATCGTAAAACTGCTTGGGCTAAAATTCATTCTAGGGCATGCAACCATACCCGATGCTACTTCAGCAGCATTTACCTCTTTATATGAAGATGAAGACAATAACATTGACAATTATTACAACACATGGCAACGGAGAGAAGTTTTTTCATCGGCAACCGACATGATCGAGTCTGACATAAATGAACAATTATGGGAAGAATTTGAAGATGACCCAACACCCATTCCAAATGGACTGGCATCACTTCCTTGGACAAGTGAGTATCGAGCTGCATACATGGCGGCAGAAAACGTAGAGAACGTCGTGACGAGTTGATGCAAAGGGGAGAACAGTTTGCCCCCTAAAATCGTCGAAGGATATGGGATTTGTCGTTGGAGTGTATAAACGATCAAGAATGGGAGCAATATGAAAATGACATTGAGTTGGAGTTGATAAAAAAGGTTTTGGAGGAGCAATCCAAACAGCAATAAAATGATTATGATGTGGTGTATGTATTGACGCCTTTTAGTTTAGTGCCATTGTTTGTACAAGAGCAGTTTAGGTTCACGAGGTGAAACCAGAAATTAGTCCGGGTGTGTTGTCGTTCAAACTGATGTATTGGAACATGTCTGCAAAACTGCTTCGGAGAGAGGAACTCGTCTGTTTGAAGCGGAGATGACAATGAAGAGGTGCCTCTGTATCACAGATACAAATATGTAATATCCTTGCTCACTTAATACTTATTTGTCTTCAACAAAATCTACCTGTACAGCAGAGATCTCCAACATGATCTGATAAATACGGACGATAATTATTTTACCCAGTGAACCACGGCTCATCCTCGTCGATGACTTTTCCATAATTAGGTACCCAGCCAACGTCGGGCTTCTTTCTTTCAGACGAATTGTTGGCACCTTTTTCGCCCATCTGCCGCTTCATTTGTTCTCGCATCGTCATCATGGTTGATTTGTTCGCTTGGCCCATGTCCCATTGTCCATCATCAACACTGCTACCTGATGATAATAATGTATCATTACTCGTTGAACTGTTGTTTGAAGGTGGAAGATTGTAATTCTTTCTAATGTTTGACAGCTGTCCAAACAAATCGGAGTCCCAATCAATATCTTCCTCGTAGAGACCCATATGTAATACCCTCTTTTTCATGATAAATGCTGGTGAGGATCTTATTCCTATTCGTGAGACGATAATATAATGTTGTCGTTGGCAGAATGCAATTGTGAATGTTGGCTGTAAGGAGAACAATAGCGACAACAGAAGAAGAACTTCCATCGAAAGTTGACAGCGTGAATAATTATAATTTTTATTTCTCATGTCCACTGCAGCAGCCCCGCCAGGGAAGAATTGCAATGACATTTGAGCGCAGCGATAATACGCCATGTACTATATTGATTGTGCGTGAGTATGGTGGCATAGCGTTCTCTGTGGAAGCTCTTTGATCTTCTCTTGTATCGAAGATGTTATTGTTGGCACTGCATAGGTACCTATTAAATGTAACATGGAATAACATAATGTAACAGATAGTGAGACGAGATCCAAAAATAGTATGGAAGCACTTAACATAATTGTATTTCATAAAATGGTGTTATCAGGCCCAATGCGTTTTTCAGTCCTCCGGGCGGTTCTAGAGTCAAAACTGGGTACCGAACCGAGAGGTCGTTCACTATTGATCGAGAGGTGAAGAGAGATGAAGGATAAGACGTTGTCGTTGGTGGCGAGTGTCGACGGCAGCGGAGAAATCAAACATAACGAGGCGGTAGGAAGAAGTCTGAGAAGAAGGGCTGTTACTGCATGATGCTGCAAAGAGATTGGGCGAGAGAGAAAATGATGATAGACAACATGAACCCCAAGAAAAGAACTGAGAACAGAAGGCGGCGTCGGAGGCTCACCGCCACCGTTGCAGCGGCAGGAGCTATACTCTGCACCGTTTCACTGCCGCATCATGCTGTCCTTGCTACTACGTCGACGTCTTCGGCGGGGGGGCATCACCAAGACGAATCATCTATACCAGACCATCAGCGGCGGAAACTCGCCGAGCAACGTCGAAGAATGGCAGAGCGACGTCGTCTCTTGGAGGAGAAGTGGACCGCGGAAGCCATTAAAAATTTGCAGACTTTAGATTACGTTCTAGATGAGTCGGATTCTTCAAATACTCCTCGTTATTTCATTCGCAGTCGGGATGGAATGTTGCGAGCGCCCTTTGCTACTCATGTTGCTGAGGATATTATCAGCCTGGAGGAAGAAGAAGATAACGAGTCATCGACGGTGGTGGTGCATCACCAAAAGTCAAGATTGGGACCAACCAATAATGATCATCTACTCATGCTGAATCAATTTCAAAATTGGCAAAGTGGTGGTCGAAATTTGTTGCGAGGTAACAGTGTCGTCCACGAGGGTGATGTTGATTTCGAACCTGACCGCTTTGAAGATTTAGATGAAATTACCTTCATCTTTGACAACGATGACCCAGAAGAAGATTTAGAGGGGTATGATCTCGTCTACATTGGTACTGTAGGTGATAATCATTTACATCATCATCATCAGCAGCAGCGTAAGCTGTCGCTTGCGAATAACTTTGTGAATGTGAAAGAGGATCCAAAGCCAAAGGACAAACCTGCCCCAATAGGCAAGGACAACGACCAACTGCTCCCATTTGGTAGGAGGGCGCAACTATTTAATCAAGTCATTCCGCCAGACGGAAGTATAATAGGTACAGTTCAAGCATTCGGGGCCCAAGTCAAAGACGCTGATATAATTAGATTTGTCAGTATTCAATTCAGGGATCACAATAACAAGCAGAGCAGGTGGAAAGAATTGCCCAAATCTGGTGAGCTTGATGATTGGTTCTTGAGAGAATTGAGTGGATTTCCTGCCACACAGACGTGGAAGTACCGCATGAAGGGCAAAAGTGTTTCTGGAATCAAAGAGATCACCTCGTGGATGGAACTCGCCATCAACATTGTTCGAGAGGATACCACTATTCCGACACTTCTTCCTACGCCCAATCCGACACCAAAGCCATCACCTAATCCGACACTACCTCCCACGCCCGTTCCAACTTCAAGGAGGCCAACTTCGTCGCCGACTCCGGGGCCGTCTCCTGACCCGACATTACCACCATCTCCTCAACCAACACCGGGGTTAACTCGATCGCCGACTCGTGATCCGACGCCGCATCCAGTTGAATCTGCAGGTCAATGGACAGCACATCCGACCGACCACCCCACAACAAAGCCTCCGACTAAACAACCAACATCACCTCCTTCAAATAATCCAACTTCGCCTCCGACAAACAAACCCACGAAGCCCCCAACAATTCAACCAACTTCGCCTCCGACAATCAAACCCATGAAGCCCCCAACAATTCAACCAACTTCGCCTCCGACTCCAGCAAAAACGGAAGCAGTACAGCAGGCACCTCCGCAATTTTTACTTGGATCTGTGAGAGATGCTCCTTGGGAGTATGGTGGTAAGTGTATATGATTTATGATATGTCTAGTTCCATCCCTAATTACGACAATGATGATACTAATCTCTTTATCCTTTACCTCGTTCTTTTTACAGGTCAAATTAAATACTCATCAGGTCGGGTTCTGTTCTTCTTCGATGGGAATCCATTCGTCTGTACGGGAACAGTCATAGATGACGGTGATCATCCTGACAGAACCCTCATCCTTACTGCTGCTCATTGTGCCTTCAAATACGACACACGAGGCGGAAGATTTGCAGATTATGCTCTCTTCATTCCCAATCAAGACGAGACACGTGGTCGAGGTACTGATGAAAATTGTGGGAATGATCCTCTTGGTTGCTGGACCCTTGCATTTGCACTAGTTGATTATGAATGGAGTATAAGAGATTTCCCGGCCAGTGTTCCTTGGGACTATGCCATTTATGTCATATCAAATGTTCCTGAGTCGCATCAACCTGGATTTATATACACTTCACAACCGGAGCTATCTACGATCTTGGAAGATATCGTGACGCGATTTCCGATTGATTTCAATTACAATCAGAAGACCGCACCAATGACACACACTCATGGATTAGGATACACCTTTAATAAGGATCCCGATTTCCGTTATTGTGCGAAAGATTTGAGCACAAAGTATGGTATTAGCGTTTATGAAAATTTATGGATGAGCGTTTGTGATATGTCGGGGGGGAGCAGTGGTGGGCCTTGGATGAAAGATACCAAAGACGACGGGACGGGTACTATCATTTCGATAAACTCTTGGGGATACTCCTCTTCTACTGGTATGGCAGGACCTAATTTTTACACTGCAGGTGGTGCCAAGGTAGAATGTCTCTTGGAACGGGCCAAGGTTGTTGACTTTGATGATGCCAAGAATGGTGGTGTCATCGTCAGTGAGTGTTGATCATGGCATAGTGACAACATAGTGAAATTGGCTATTGGTTGACCATATGTGAAGTAGCTTGTCAAAATAGGAGTAATTTTATCAATATCATAACTTCTTGCTTACATTATCAAACGATGGAACAGCCCTACATCGCTTCTCGAAAGCTTCAACTTGTGCCTTAGCCACGTCTTTTAATACTCTATCAAGAGTAAATGAAATAAGAGCGTTCGATACCTGTATCTGCACCTCAAAATGTACGCTGCAAGAGGGTGATGCTGTTTGCTGCTGCCCATCGACATTAGCATCGTCTATTAAACTTAATTGCCACCGACTCTTCAACGAATCAAATAAGCTGCTCTGAATACTCTTTGCTTCGATAGTCCAAAACGGTGTAATCTCATTAGCAGGAGTCATTCTAACTCGAGAAACATATCGTTCTTCTAGTACAGAGTTGGACCCTGCCGATAATGATAGACCCGGCAGACCGACACGTAATACGGCATCCATCAGTGTACCACATGACGAGGTTTGTAATATCTTCGATTCGTGACAGTATGGTAGAAAATCTTTGTAGTCGTCTACATTATTAACAATATGGTAGAGATGCTGTGGATGGATGTTACTAAGAATTGATTGATGGACGTGGCTGTGTGTCGCTGCTGATCTGGCAGCACCTGCTCTCCATCGATTTAGGTAGTGAAAGATGGATGATCTGCAGTGTTGCTGTTTGATAGAAGCAGCCATGGATTTGCAGCAACATCGCATCATCGGGGAGCGCTGAAATAACGAATGATTGATGCTCCAAGCGGCTATATTCATTATGCCATTGCATAATCTCAATCTCGCGACAAATATCATTAGTAATAGGAGAAGAGGGGAGCAGGTGTGGAGCGCAATACCTCTCGGAGTGGAAGCGGGAAAAGGGATCATATCATTTTCTCTTTTTTTTTCTCGTCGAAATTTCTGTGAGGTGCAGGCTAAAAAAGTGATATATGTAAGGTGCGCCGATAAGATATCCTAGCCTCACTTCATCAAGTGCATTTAAAGGCGATTGTGACAAGCCTGAATTGGAACATCGTTAGGCTCTATCTAGTGTGCGGTGTGCGTCGGAATCTGTTCCGTCTCTTGCACCACAATCGGCACCTTAAAAGCAGCAGCAGCAGCAAGAAGATGAAGGACTGGGCCAACTACTCTTTTGGCAAATCATCCGGCTCCGCATTTCCCCTTGAACCATCCGCGGACACTGATCACAACAGAACTACCGATGATGAAGTTGATGTGCTTTTGTCGTCAATGACCAAAGCATCATCTCTTTCTCTCTCTAGCAAGAAATCAAAGTCTTCAAAGTCTAGTAAGCAGTCAAGGATGTCTACGACCAACAAGGATGAGAGGGATGATTACTCTGGCAGCTTCTCGAATGCAACTACAAATCAACGAGAGAACTATGATGTGCTTGTTTCTTTGCCAGCATCGATGGTGACAAGCCCCTCTGTTCACAGTAAACTTTCTGTGGCTGCATCTAGAATCTCACAGAGCAAATCTGAGAATACTCCCATTGCTCGTGACCTTATTATCGAAAGTAGAATTTCTAACTCATCTCAGAGTAGGAAATCGATGTCATCCAGATCCAGATCCAAACGCATCTCAACATCTTCTTCCGCTTCCAATCAAACTCATGATGATTTGGGATGTTTGTCGGCTGTATCTGCGCGAGCTAAAATGTCGGTGTTGAAAGAAGGTGGATTAGAGGCCAAATCAGAGGCACCATCGGTCACTGCATCTATGGCTTCAAAACGACGACAGCTAGAGGCACAAGAGATTGAGATGGAGCAGAAAATGAAAGCTTTGAAACAAGCAGAACGACGTAACATGCAAAGAGAGAAAGAGGTCAACGAAAAGATAGCAGCACTTTGGGGAGAAGATAATGAGGAGGCGATGGCCATGCAGCAAAGATTGAAGGATCTTGAAAACGAGCTAAATGAAAGAAAGCGAGATCTAAAAAGGCAGGAAGAAGACAGAGAACGTGAGATCAACAATAAGTTAGAAGCAATCAGAATGGGCGAGAAAGAGACACTTCTGAAAGAGAAACAGATCGAGCAAATGGCACGATACTACGCACAAAAAGAACAAGAGATCTTTGAAAGGCTAGCCGCAATGGATGAAGCTTCAGTTACAAGGAGGAAGAAGGACAATGAACTAGAAGCAAAAGTTATAGTTTTTGCCCAGAAAGAAAAAGAAATCAAAGACAGGTTAGCAGCTATCGATGAAGCTTCTGTAGCAAGACGAAAGTTGGAGGCTTCGCCTATTTCGCCAAAAGAGTGTAAGAAGAAGAACAACGAAGGTGGATTGAAAAGCAAGCTCAAATCAATCTTTCGGAGGAATAAATAATTTGTGGGGCAGAGATCGAATGGGTGCAATGCATGGAAACTATTGACCCATGTCTTTCTTTTAAGCAGTATTAATATATAAACATGAACACGAAATTGCGGAATACGTCGACCGTCGAATCTTCTCGTGATAGCAAGCTGCACTTCTGTGGGGATGGGTTGTTGCCGAAAGTGCACGCTCCCTTTCCATCACTTCGCGGCGCTTTAGAAGCCGTCCAACCTACTTTCTCTTGAGCTTCTTAGGGTTAGGGATCATTGTATGCTCTTATGGGCTGCTAGTAGAGCTGGGAAGAAGAGGGAAATATTTACATTGTATGTCTAAGTCTAAAGTTATCATGTTGTATGTAATAGAGGGTGTAGGAACTAAAATAGATAGATAGATGACATATGTACTTCTATGTATCTACGAAATACCTGGCTGCAAGAAGCCACGCCTCTTGGCGATGCATTTCGAGAAAATCTAAGATGGGGTCCTCTCTTGCTCATCCTGTTCAAGAAGCTAGAAGTACTCTCTCTCCCATACTACCCCTGGCAATGGTAAAGCACTGGATGACAAGCCTGAGTTGGGAAATTTCCCGGTCTGAATAGTGTAGGTGCAACGGGTTAGGCTGCTGTGCGACATCTTCCGGCTTTTGCTCGTCGTGCAATCGGCCCCTCGAAAATAGGGCCCGCTCGTCTAGTAAATTAATACATCCATCTTGCAAGGCAACAGCAGTCAGAAGATGAAAGATTCGTTTAGTGATTCCTCTAGTAGGTTATCTCGCTCCAGATTTCCTACTTTGTCAGCTGCGGACACATATGATCAATACAGAATTTCTGATGAAGAAGATGACGTGCTTTCGTCAATTAGGTCATCGGTCTACTCTAAAAAAGCATCTCATTCTAGCAAGAAATCAAAGCCTTCAAAGTCTAGTAGGCAATCAATGATGAGAAAAGATGAGCGCGATGATTACTCTGACCGGGTCTTCAGGAATGCCGCCACGGGCGAAAGAAAGGATCCAGCAAGGATGGTGGCAAGCTCCACGGACAGTAAATGTTCCGCTGCTAAGTCTGATGTCAGTCCCATTCCTCGTGACCTTGTCATCAAAAGTAGGCCATCAATGTCATCTAGATCCAGCTCCAAAATCAAGTCTACCGAAAATGATTTGGAATATTGGTCAGCTCTCTCTGTGCGAGCGGCAATGGCAGTGTTAAAAGCAGGTGGATCAGAGAAGATTGCGCAGGAGGCATCCAACTTAGTCCTCACCACAGGTAAGAAGTTAAAGGGAAAACAAAACGACAACAAAACTCTAATGTTCTTGTCTACCAAGTTGGCGTTGGTTGTGTTGGAGGCAGGAGGGAATGAGAAGGTAGCTGCGGCTGTTTCGTCGGCGATCATGGCAAGTTACGCAGTTGTTGGAACAAATGAAGATGAGATTCACGGAAGTGACTCATCGAGTGGCTCATTCCATATTGAGAGCAAGCAACATTCCAAAGCTCAAGCCAGAGCAGATGCACCATCTGTCGCGTCATCTATGGCGTCAAGAAGAAGAAAGCTAAAGGCAAAAGAGATTGAGATGGAAGAGAAAATGAAAAGTTTAGCCAGAGCAGATGCACCATCGGTCACGTCATCTATGGCGTCAAGGAGAAGAAAGCTAAAGGCGAAAGAGATTGAGATGGAAGAGAAAATAAAAACTTTGGAGACAGCAGAACGACGTATGAAAAAAGAGGAGGACATCAACGAGAAGCTAGCAGCACTTCGGGGAAAAGATAGGGAGGAGGTCATGACCCAACAGCAAAGATTGAAGGAACTAGAGATGGAACTGAGTGAAAGGAAGAGAGATCTTAGAAGGCAAGAAGAAGACAGATTGAGGAAACAAAAAGACATGGAACAAATGAATACAGCCATCACCGAAAAAGAATTAGATGTCAATGCAAGGTTAATTGTAGATCGGCGGAAGAAGCTACAGGAAAAAGAGGATGAAATTCAGTTGAAGTTGAAGATGTTAGAAATCAACAAGAAAGAAGTGGAGCAGATGACTGACATTTTCTCCGCACGAGAGCGTGAGATCAACAATAAGTTAGAAGCAATCAGACTTGGAGAGGAAGAGAGACGTAGGAAAGAGAAAGAAATCGAGGAAAAGGTAAAGTACTTTGCACAAAAAGAACAAGAGATGTTAGAAAGGCTAGCTGCAATAGAGGCAGCTTCACTTGCACGAAGGAAGAGGGAAAGAGAAGTAGAAGAAAAAGTTGTAGACTTTGCACAAAGAGAGAAAGAAATCAAAGCCAAATTGGCAGCAATCGATGAAGCTTCTGTCGCTAGACGAAAGAAAGAGAAAGAAATAGAAGACAAGATTATGAACTTTGTGCGAATAGAGCAAAAGATTGATGAAAGGTTGGAGTCAATTGAATCAGCATCAGTGCTTGGACACAAGGAAATGGAAAAGGAGGAGAGACTGAGATTGATGGAGCTAGACAAGAAGGAGCTGCTCATTAGAGAGAAGAACGATGCATTAGAGGAGGCTATGCAATTAAACATTCAGAGGGAAAATGAGATTAGAGAAAGAATGGCAGCATTAGACGCGGCAACGAATGCACTTCTCGAAAGGGCCAACGCTGTTCATGTAATGAGAGACAGTGGTGGTAACAACGCGTCTGTTAATTCTGGTGTTTACAAACAGAACATACCCGAAACAGAAGAGGAGGATTGGTGCCCAGAAGTCAAGAACTTGAAAGCAGTTGCTGGTAAACCAAAGGTTGAAAACACAAAATCGACAGGTCTTGGATTTTTCGACAGCTTTTCCAAGGCATTTGATTTCGCGAACACACAAAGCATTGCCAAGGCCTTTGACAGTTTGACATGCTCGACATCGAATTCGGTGGATCTCTACAAGAAGCCCAGAGAGATATCATTTGCTCCGGGCGCATTTAGTGATGATGAGTACGATAGTTCCGCTGAGAAGTGGAAGAAAAGCAACCCTACCAGCAACTTTTTGGCACCGAACCTGTCTAAGTCTCTGCCTGGATCTCAACAGTATAATCATCAGGACAGTATATCTTCAGAGGAATCTACTGAGGAATCTTTCTTGTCGGAGCCAGATTCTTTCACACAGCAAAACAACAAACCAATCAACGAGTCATTGAACCAAGCTCTGAAGGCATCAATGCAATTATACAGTCCACAGGGGCGTGGCGTCGAAATGTCCCCGCCCAAAACATCTCTGAAGATTGTGTCTGCCAATCCGCATCGAAACAGACCTTCATCTTTTTCGCAACAAGAAAGTCAAGTTAACAGCAACAAGGGTGGCCTGAAAAATAAACTTATCTCAGTCTTGCGGAGGAAGAAAGCATCGCCAGGAAAGGTATCAAAAGGGTATCAAGTAACCTATCAATTGTAGGTGAAACCATCGTCCGAATCTATCGTGTGACAGTATTAATATGTTATAAATGAATAAATCGTAGAAAGAATTAATCGTACCGAAACGTTGATACTCTACTTTATATGCAAATTGTGGAATTCGTCGAAGCTTTCCACACCTTAAGTCATTGACAGCGAGCCGTAGCACTCCTATTAGCATCCAAGGATCTTATTCCCACTAACATTCACACCAAAGGATCTCATTCCCATTAAGATTCTTACTCACCCTCCTTCACTGGGATGTACCTCCACACAACTGCCAAAAGACTTCCAGTCAAAGCCATCCATACCACACTAACAGCCGAAGGAACACGGGCAATATAGTCTCCAAAGTGCAATTTGGCGAGGAGGAATCCGAAAGCGGATGACTTCATCGATGTCTCAATAGCCATAGTACGTGACTTTACTTCTCCAAATCCAGTAAGCTTAGGAAGCCAGTAGCCGACAATACCTCCAAGAAGATGAAGGAGGAGGACAGGGATTTGCAAATTAATACCAGCACCCAAGATTGGCTCAGCCACCTGTGCCACGGCACTAGCCACGAGAAGGCAGGTAGACACAACACCAACCACAGGAGCAAATGGAAGGATGGCCTTGACAACCTTAGGGAAGAACTTATTAAGTGTCATTCCAACTGCGATTGGAGCAAGGACAACCTCAACAGTAGACTTGGCAATTCCTGCCGCGTCAACAGGGACGACAGCTCCCAAGATAGTCTTACACAAAAATGGAGTCATCAAAATCGCTCCAACCGTGGTAGCAGTAGTCATCAACACACTCAAGGCAACATTTCCCTTCGCAATGTAGGTACACAAATTACTCGCCTGCCCACCATTGATACTTCCGACAAGAACCATGCCAGCCAAAAGTCCCGCTTCCAATCCAAAGGCCTTACCAAGAAATAAAGCCAATGCAGGCATCATACCGTAACAGAGAGAGAATTGCATCAATACGGAGCTAGGCTCCTTGGTAACTTCCACAAAATCCTGAGGTGTCAAGGTAATACCCATGGAAAGCATAAGAGCAGCCAACGCCGCAGTGAAATATTCCGTGGTGAAGAAATCAAATGTAGCTGGCTTTTTGAGAGCAATGGCAGTGAACAAGACAGTCCAGAGGGGAAAGAGGGTTGTGGCAGCGTTGGCAGTTTTTGTGTATACTTCAAAGATCTTGGATCCGAGGGACTTTTCTCCGTCTCCATCTGCAGCAGCATCGCTCTGTTTGACAAAGAGGGAGTTGATGTGAGTTTTAGGATATCATTTTTCAACAAAGGCATCGAGTACCTTTACCCTAAATATCGATGACAATATGATAGCTAAAATGTGCACATGATGTGAATAAACGCTTTGCTGTGTTCTTACCATCTTCATAGCTGATGACCTTGCCATGGACAAAGGCGCGATTGATCTACGCTTGTCGGATGCGAAGGCTGGTCGGGAGCTGAAGGCATTTCCGACATTGTGAAGGACCTATGATATGCAAAATTGAAAAGTTTTGTGAGCAGAAGTCATGATTTCGGCCTCAGGTGAAGTAATATAATCGAAGCTAAGTATAATCGTGTAATAACAAATTATTTGATTACTGCAGTCCCAAAAAATGTCATGACGTTGGCACCAATCAAATTATGGTGAACTCATGACAGTGTTTTGCAAATCACAGAAGTGTAATGAAAGTTGTCAGAATTCAAGCTGTTGTCACGTACCGGAGCGCTTGTGATGATTGAAGGCGCAAACCCGTAGGCAGCTGGGAGGAGGAGGATTGATGCGTAGGCAAACTTGACCATGTTGTAAGTAGCTGTCGGCGTATTGTTGTTTGAAGGCGTCGAGCTCATGGGCGGTTGTCAAAAGCACGACGTCTCCGTACGTCATCTCGAAATGGAGATATTACCCCATAAAAGTGACAAAAACTCTTACCCCTCTAATCTTTCAGCACCTATGATATTAGAATATAAAGTCGAAAAAGTTAAAAAGTCATTTCGGAGTCCCTGAATCTTCTGCTTGTTCACTCCGACTACAAAAAAGCACCCGGCGCTTGAAGCAGGGTTATGAGCTCCTAACAGCTCCTAACTCAAATCCAAATTGATTAAGGCAGAGCAAGGCAGGCTTCGCTTTGGAACCAACAGAGTTGGTTTGATGAATTTAGAACTAATTTATCTCTCTCATGCTTTTAAAGCTTAGTGCTCTGTAAAACAAACAAATAATTGATGCATTTTTTATTTTTTCTCTCCAAGAGCAAAACCAATTTCAGTCAGCTTTTCGACCCTCTCTTCAGATAGTTTATCCTTCTTATAAGCCATTCGCTGAGCAAATGCCCATGCTCCCAGCGAAGGATTGGCAGTGTAGTTTACTGGAATTTTGCAATTTCCAAACTTTTCCTTGTATTCAACCAATTCATTATACGACTTGTCCCAAAGATCCGAGAGATATTCTTCACGATCAGGTTTCTCTGCGGCAGGAGCAGGAGAGGAAGATGCCTCGCTTGTCGACTTCCTCCCCTTTCTCGACGAAACATCAAGTTTGAAATTGATCTTACGCAGAAGATCGACTCTATCTTCGGCTAGTTTGCCGTTCTTGAATGCTTGCCGTTGGTACATGCACCAAGCGTATAATTTGTGGCCCAACGGTACATCACAGCCACCATTTTCCTCGTTGAAAGCGACTAACTCGTCATAGTTATCGGACCATCGAGTATCAATAATGTTGAAACTAAATCCAATATCAGTAAGCTTTTTGATGCGCTCTTCCGACAGCTTACCCTGCTTGTGATAATGTCTCATGTAGTGAGCGAATGAACCCAACCTGTCCTCCTCCACTCTCTGAGGTGGGTCACAGCTGCCATTCTCATCCTTGTACTTTACAAGGGCGGCGAAACATCTGTCCCACTCATTTTGATCCAAGAACGCAGGTCCCGCCTTTCCCTTCGGTCGTTCTCTCGACTGCTGGATCTCCAGATCGATACCAAGCTCGGTCAACTTTTCAATACGCTCCTCAGAGAGTTTCCCGTGTTTGAAAGACTGACGTTGAGTTCCAACCCAAAAATAGAGTGATGGGTTGGGTTCGTAGCTCGTTGGGATCTTGAGATGACCATGTTCTTCCTTGAAATTGACAACGGCTTGGTATTGACTTTCCCAAGTTGTTCGTGCTTGAGCGGGACCGCCAAAATCAAAGCCAAACGCCTTAAGCTTCTCGTAACGATCTTTTTTTAGGGTTTGGTCCCTTTGATAACGACGTTGGCGTTGGACCCATCCAGCAAGGACAGCATTAGTTTTGTCGCTATCTGGTATATCGATTGTTCCATGCTTGGCCTTGTACCGTTTCAGCTCCTCGAAGTGAGTGTCCCACTGACCCGTCCTTGTTCGACCTTTATTCTTTACAAAGGTGAAGCCCATGTCTTTCAAGATTTTCTTGCGAGCCTCAGTAAGTGCACCATGCTGATAACCCACACGAAGATTATGAACAAACTCTCCGAGTGCCAGGTTGAGGGGGAAGTACCTGGGAACATTCGTGTCTCCGTGAACTTCGTGGTAGGCTTGGAGTTCTGAAAAACGTGTGTCCCACGGATCTTTGCTGACTGTAGGTCCCTTCGAGAAGAAGTTGAAACCAAGGTTTTGCAGCATCCCAGTCTTGTGTTCGTTGAGCTGCCCTTCGGCATATGCGTCGCGCTGAGCCTTCACCCAGCCACCAAGATTTGCGTCGCTTTCTGGGACGTCGCAGTTGCCATTTGCGTCACTGTACTTCTTCAATTGTTTGTACGCAGAAGTCCACTCGGCATCCATCTCATACCCAAAAGGCCTTGAACGTCCAGATAGGTCGACTCCCACCTCTTCCAACTTTTGGATGAGGTCGTTATCCAACTTGCCCGCCTTGAACGCTCTCCTCTGTCTAAGAATCCACTTGTCCAGTAGGCAAGAAGATTCCGGAGTGTGAAAGTAATTATCTGGTACTTCAATGTTTCCATGTTCATCCCGATATTCACATAATTCAACATAGGCCTTGTTCCAAACCCCGCTAAAGACAACCTTTCTCTCTGCCCCTGCCTTGGGCTTTTCAAACTCGAATCCAATATCCAAGAGTAGTTTCTGGCGAGCATCAGAAAGTTTTCCATCTCTTTTGACACGACGCATTCTCTTGACCCAGTCTCCGAGGGGTGGACTGAGTTTGTAGGTGAATTGGCTGGGAACATTTGTATGGCCGTGTTCTTCTCTGAATTCAATCTGGAGATAGAGGTAAGTAGATAAGTGGGTGTCAAGAGAACAGGGGTGAGTTGTTTGGAAGAAGACAATATTAGACGTGCAGTTAAAGTTGTTTGGAATAAGAACAACATTAGACGTGCAGTTATAATTCCTCGCCCCCCTCAATATAACACACTCCAAACACTCACCAACTCCTCATAACGCCTAAACCATTTACCCTTGTTGATCGAACCCTTCTTACTTTCGAGAGCAACGGTCGTTCCGTCACCCCGCGTAGCCGTTTCCGCTTGCAATCGTCCGCGCCAATAAGCTTCCAATTGATGCTGGTAATTATTATAGCGGTTGACCCATTGATTGAATTCGGCGAGCTGTCGTTGTTCGAGGGTAGCGTTGGGGCCTGTGCTGGGAACGATGATGTTGAAATCGGCTCCTGCGGTCGTTGCGGCGGCCGTCGCTGCAGCTGCAGTGGAGGGTGAAGGGATTGGCGGCTCGTTGCTCATTATTATGGACGGAAGAAGGGGAGGGGGAGAAAGAACACTTCGATAAGCGATAAGCTGCTCAAAAGAATGGCGCGGATCCTTCTTATCTCGCTGGGTTATCTAATTGATTATTGTTTCCTCTCAACGAAAAGCACGGAAATGGCTTGGTCGGGGTGTGGTTTCGTTTTCGTGTTGCTTGAAGGAAAAAATTCAACGCATGACATGGAGGCATAAATAAATTTGGGTTACTTACCAGTTACCTCCACGGACAGGATTACCACGCCAGAAGTTAGCTGCGCACACACCCCCTTCGTCTGAAGAGGAAGCAGCAGCCGTGTGGTGGAAAATTACTTCTCTTCTAGTTTTCAAAATGGCATAATACCTAGTTAAAGATTACTTTGATATCTTGTTCCACGCCCAATGGACAACGTATATGCCCAGCAGTAGTCATACACCCCCTGCAACAAAACCAGGATACTTTGCAGGTAGAACACAATTTCGCTGTTTCAGACTGACACGAGCCATTGCAATGTCTACACCCTAACAACCTCTCATATGGATTTGCAGGGGGGACTCGACGAACTTCTTTCTGGTATTCATCGAATAGTTTCACAAATAATGATAGCGAGAAAATCTTGCGGCTAACCGCGAACTGTACAGCTGATGCATCATACAAGTGACCTTCTTGAATGAGCTGTCGAAATTCTTGCACTTCTTCTGCTGGAGCCGTGTCGACAAAAACATTTGGGGTGCCCATAAGTTCACCTTCACTAGGAGGCATAACAAATGCCAACTTCCCTTTAAACAAGTCAGGGAAGATACCCTTGTTTCTACACTCGATGGAAAGGTTGATGTTTTGTTCATCTTTCGTTTCAGTATTTTTTGCCCAATCGGCCATTTCATGGAGAAGTCTCCCTTTGAAGAAGTGATCACAGCTTCCATCACACTCGCAAGCACCACATAAGGATTGGACGTTGTAATCGTAGAGGGCCCGACTCATGACTGGATTCGGCTGGCACAGTAACCGGCTAATTTCCCCTACGGAAGGTTCTTCCAAAGGAATTGACGAATAAGTCACATCCATAAGAAGGTGTTTCTTTTTGCCTTGATTCTTTGCCTCCCACCACTCAGAAAAACCATTGCCATACTGTTGATAGACACCTGAAAATTCGTCCACTAACCTCTTTGCTGAACAAATGTTATTTGTCCATTCATCTTGACACTTCTCCTGTGCAACATCGCTCTCTGTAGCTTGGGTAGGTTGTACAGCCACCTGTACAGCAGATGTGGCATCGTTTCGTGACTTTGCGTCTTTCTTGATGATCTTGCAGAACTCTTTGTGATTCCTCCAATCCTATGAAAGAGAGAACCTAGTCAGTGTTTTGGCAGCAGGAGTGCGAAATGTATTACCAAGCCCAAATACTTACATCAACTTGACATTCTCTTGAGCAGTAATTGACTACATGACAACGGGAGCATTGATGGAGCCTTCCTCCATCTTTATTTGATCTAGCACCGCATTTTACACATGCTCGTTTCTTACTATGTGACTCTGACCCCAACGATGTGTTCTGTAGACGATCAATGATTGCAGCGAGTTGCACTCCTCCATGCGGCTGTCTTCCAAGCGACTGGTGTACAAGCTTAACTGGATCGGGTATTCGTTCCTCACTCCTTTCACCATAGATCTGATCTCGTCTAGCTGATGCTCTTTTGCATAGTTCATAATAGCCTATCGCATCCTCGATTGATCCAAGAGAGCGATCTTTCAAAATAGTTAGAGCAAGCCAAGCATAAGCAACTTCATTTCCACGATTATCCTTGTGACTTTCGCTTATACACCGTTTGAACTCCTCATGAATAACGCTATACCCTTTGAGCTTTGTCGTAGCCCATATGCATGCCCTAGACTCTCTGGCCCAGGTGTAATTTTCATCGATCTTAAGAGACCTGGTGAGATCTTTGCTTGCTTCTTTGTAATTGCCCATCGCCATGTACAAACAGCTGCGTTCGCGTAGCAATATTTTCCTTGTAAGACAACCACCCAGGATATTAGAATCGGGAGCTTCAATTGCACGATTCCTTTCAATATAGTCATACAAACGCTTGATGTGAACCATTGCAGCAGCAATAAGCTGCTGTCCAAATTGTGGGTTCGATCCTAAATGGGTTGCAAGAAGGATTCTAAGCACACTCGACCCGAAACTCTGCTCATCGTGCTCGATCAACTTTCCCAATAGTTCATAATCTAATACGAAGTTCTCTTTTCCTCCATCAATATCTTCAGGCAGCTTGACAGTGAAATTGACACTTCGCGAATCTAGCAAATACGCACAAGCAATCTGGGGGATAGCCGCTGCAAAATCACTACTCGTACGAGCAAGCCGTACTCCGTTCAAGAAGAGTTCACAAGCTTCATCGTGATCTGCTGCTTGAGGGTCACTGGTTAGTAAACTCCACTTTTTAGGAGCACTCCCAAGACTCTGAAATGAGTCCTTAGTACCAGCCGCCTGAGAATACCAAATTTCACGTGACATAGTTACTACAGTATGGTACGGCAAGTAAACTCCTCCCAATAAGTCGGCGAATGCTAAGTAGGGAGAGGACCAGAAGCCAGAAGGATCGGATGGATTGGATTGGTAGATTGATGGCTATTGATGGGATTGATGGATTGATGATTTTTTGTTTGCTTTGGGTTTGATGTTTTTGGACTTCGGAGAAATTTCAGCGGGTAGAGCCCTCGTTTTGTCAGAAAGTTCTGAGTGCTCTTTACCAATAGCTTGACGGGCGTGCCCGCTAATACGCTTTTTGACGAGGGGTTGGCTCTTTTTCTCGATGTGAAACAGTTCATCACAAAATAATGGAACACTACAAAGCAGAGCATTGCACTTTCTTGAAGGAGGCTGCAACCACACTTGGGCATATGGGGACAACAATGAAGGGGACGAAATGCAGAGAGCAGAGTGCCGGAAAAACTGCGGTGCAGACCTAAACATTGTCATTCCTAATGTATTATCTTTTCTTAGCAAGATATAGAGCAGAAAACCAAGCATACTATCGTACACCTCGTCAATACGATAACACTGTGTAATCTTGATGTTGTCTCGTATAGAAATGAAAAGATGCATTTTTCTTGTTGTTTGACAACTCGTAAAAGCAAGAAATGTCATCCCTCTTGCTATGATAAACGCAGCATGCCATATAAAATAACTGACGCTAGTGAGTTGTAGTTGTTTCTGCACTCTACTCAATTCTACGATCGACCAGACGCAGGAGACGCACCACCATCATTGTTGTCCTCGGCATTAAGAATTATCAGCATTATTCATGACATCTAAATCCGATTCGAACTTAAGCGCATTCTTGTCATTTTGATCTGCAAGATCAATTTTAGCATCCCTTTGAAACCAGTTCGGAAAGCAGGAAAACAAGCTCTGTTGTGCAGCCAACTTGTCGGCAAAGTCGGAATCATCATCGACTGATTGAACCAATGCTCCCAAAGCTGTGAGAAAAGCTGCAAGTAATACAAAGCCATACAAAATCAAGAGGGGCCAGATGAGTAGATCTATGCCAATGATGGCTGCATGTTCGAGGTAATAATCACCTAAACCAACTGTAGTTGTGGTGATGTAAGCATACCAATACGCATCGTTCAGAGACACAGTTTCACCCAATCTCATCTGATTCCAATAAACATAGTAAGATGCAATCAGTAAGCTCCACAGGTAGTAAAGCCCTCCCCATACAATCGTCTGAATCCAATTTCGTGTCAAAAAAGAAAAATGAGTTCTGAGGAGAAAGTCTTCGACAATGGCCACAACGATTGATCCAGCCTTGCGGAGGACTGTGCCAAAGCATAGGATGGAAACGAATCCAAGTGTAAAAATCATGATCCTACCACCATCCGTGGTGGGAGCAGTATTACCGCTGGAGCGAAGGATAAAGTGAGTATTTGAGCGAAGTGATAACACGAGCAATACAATACGTGACTTACTATCCAATCGTCGTCATAATCGTGAACCAAAACCAAGCCCCAGCCCACTTTGTGAATTTGGCATATATGTTAGACAAAACAGAGATACACAGAAATGCCTAATACCGTAACCTTACCATGTTGGGCACGCAATCTTCATCTTCAAACCCATTTGCATCCTCAAATGATTTCTCCAATGCATCAGGTATCGCAAGACCATCTGCGACATATTGACAATAAAGCTCCTGCTGGCTCTCTATCCATGCGCTTGCGGCTTCCTCATCCTGAGAGGACGGGTGAAGGTAGGATGCATTAACAAAAGGATTCTGCAATAGGCATCCAATGTTAGAAAGTAGAGACACAAAGTGTAACAACAATACGTCAAAAAAAAGAACTTACAAACAGCTGATTCAGATTCATCACCGTCTTTTCTGACAAATCTTGTTCCCCAGTCGCATTCCTCAACGCGCAACGGTTCCAGTTGTATGACGGAGTCGCGTCAGATAGACTCTTCGTAATCACACTCGTCAGCATATATCTCTCAGCAATATTCAGTGCTTCTTTACCACAGTTCTTCATCTCCATCAATAGATCCTCAGTGGATACCTCAATATCTTCAAATTTCGCCTTCTCTCCCGTTTTGGTGCATACCTCGCCGCTACCAACTGGGTCTGCGGAGATGTTACGTGGATTATCAAGACAACTCTTGAATTGAGATATGAAGACGCGTTGGATGGCAAACTCAATCACGCTATTCCGCAGGGATTTTGGCTCGACACATACAATAATAGGTTCATTATCGGTTGTGTTGTTTGATTCTGTAATATTAGTTGCCCCAGCACTATTATTTGAGGAGATCATCAGATTTGAGTCAATGATAGGTAAAGCACTTGCTGAATCATCGGTTCCGTTAAATATCAATGTCACATTTGTTGAGTTAGGGTTCAGAGAAGGAATAAAAGACGGTTGACTTGATGGTTGAAAAGAAGGATTGCTTGAAGGCATCCTTTGGAGTGTTTGCTCCTCGAGGCATTGCTCATACCGTTGCATTTCTTTATCGAATATGTCTTGAAACTTTTTCTCCGTCAGATATGTGCACAAACAAAGATGAGGGAGATTCTCGGTGATGTTTCCCATCACCTGATCTTGTAAGGCGAGCGCTACCCGCGTCGAGATGACATCATTGTTATTCGCAACCTCACCAGGCCCCTCGAGTTGAGCCAAGAAATATCCTGATGATGTTATTGATGTTTGCCGCAAAGTTGTAAGATTGAAGATGGATATATAATATCTATTTTTGCACAAGATATGGCACGTCGTATTTATCACTTACCAAAGAAGACGCTCACAGCAATAAGAAAAAACAATGGCACGACAACCCCAAAGGTCAACGCCGAGGTTCGAGGCCATTTGGTGACCAAACGGCAGCAGCATTTTAAACCGATGCGTTCACACAATCTGGTGCATTTTGTTGTTTCCTCCTCCTCCTCCTCCTCTTCTTCTTCTTCTTGGTCTGCAACAAAGTTCCTATCGGAGTCGACGTCTTCGTCTCTTAGCAGCTCCTCCTCAGGATGGTCTTGTGATGCCGCTGCCAAGCTGCCAATAGCGGCTTCGTTGGTATCATCGGATTTTATCGTAGACATTATTTTTTAATCCTGATCTATCCATTTTTTCCCTGTCTATCGCATCTATTGTAGACTCTACGTAAGTAGGTACGTAGAGAGAGTAGAACATCGATCTTTTTCCTGCATGCACGAAAGGACTTCAAAAGCGGCCTTGAATATAGGAAGGCAGCAAAGGGAATAAGATTCTTATATCTTATGTACATAAAATTCTAGCATGAAACAAAACTCAGTAAAGATTTGCGGATGAAAAATCATCATTTCCTCTTCCTTGCTGCTGCTTTGGCAGCTTCTGCAACAACATTCTTCTTCTGAGGCATTGGTGATAGTCCTCCATACTGAATCATCGGTGAAAGGCTGGCATTTTTGTTGTTGTTCATGGTATGATGACGATTCTGTACTCTTGTCTCTTGTTGTTGACGACGGGTATTGGCATGCGACAAGTCTAGCTGTTGTCTTCTAAATCGTGGTTGTTGTTGCGGTGTCTCAGATATGACAACTCTTCTAGGTTTGGCTGGAGTTTCCTCAATGATGCGTCTTGGTGTTGATATGGGTGGGTAGGTACCAGCTCTTCCCAAGTGTGACGAGTTTCCATCAACTTTGAGTCTCTTGCGAGGTGTCTCTCTGATTCTAGTCTTCTCCTTGTCGTTGAGATGTTCTCTTGCAACTTTGGCAGTAATGTTGAAAGGTGCTTTGGGTCCAGCTTCGCCAGTTTGCTTCTCCTTTTCTTTTGGTACAGCCTTTCTCTTAGTTTTGGCCAACAAGGACGCTGTTGATGATGTTGTAACCTTCGGCTTCTTCACTGGTACCGTCACCTCACGAAACAAGGTTGATATATTCGACAACTTGGAACTAAGGTGACTTCCCACGTACGTCCCACGCGCAGACCCTTTCAAGAATGGATTTTCCTTACTCTTTGGCTTCACTGCGGCAGTCAAACTCACTGATGTCTTTAGTAGCTTGGTATCATCTTTCTCAATGTCTGGACCACGACTTCGTTTCGACCCCCGTGATGTAGATGTGACGGTGCTGATTGATCCAGTAATTGTTGCCGATTCATCGTCAGCATTGATAGACGTAGACGTAGATGCCTTTTCTTCCATTAGAGACGCAAAGTAGGCTTGTTGGCGCTTTGCTCTCCTTTCAGCAATCTGTCTACTTGGACTAACGCCACCACCACCCCTAGCAGCAGTCTTCTTTTTCAATGGAGAATGAGACACTGCCGACCTAGTCGATCTACGCGATGTATCATCATCCGTCCCACTCCTCCTCAACACGATAGGTTCCACTATTTCAATCTCAAAGTGATCAAGTATCTCTGCTCCATACTCGGGAATGTTCTGCCGATATCCAAATGTTAATGTATCCTTGACATAGAAGGAAAAGTCCATGGATGGGGGTAACACGTACGGAATAAGTTCGAAAAGTGTCGTCAAATGTTCCACAAGAGCTTGCCTTGGTGTTGTTGCATGCTTATCTTGCGTCTTCTTTGACGACGTTCCTTTCGTCGAGTCACCATTGGTCTGTTGTTTTCGCTTACCCATCTTCGTAGTCTTCTTCTTCGTTTGCCTTTTCTTACCCTTCTTGCCGGTAACTCCATCATTATCATCAACAACATTATCCTTCTCCTCCTCAGACAATGAGACAACCTGCTCCAAATACGTCCAACCAGCATCACCCTCCAGAGACCACATCATCATTCGAATCCACACTTGAATTTGTATCATTTGCAACAATGCTGCATCCTTCTTGGCACGAAGTGCTGCCTCTTCATCATCGTTACCGCCATTGTTGTTGTTAGAGTTACTACTACTCAATCCAACAACATTACGATTCATCACTTTACGTTTCATCATTTCTACCGATGCGACAATTTTGCTTAGCTCCTTCTGAATGTGCAATTGTTCCTCGTCCACTTTTTCAACTTTGCTTCTTGGTTGTTGAAGATCATTACTGTCGTGAAGTTGTTGTTGTTGTTGTTGTTGTTTCAACAAATTGACAAATTGTAATACTAGAGGTAGCACTTGGATGACACTCCAAGGAGATACTGGTGCTACTTCTGCTGATGATGATGATGCTGTTCCGGCTTGTTTTCCTTCTTCTTCTTCTTCTTCTTCTTTTTCATCGTGTTGTGGAGAAATATTAATAGCAATGCAAGAATCATACTTGGAACGAAGAGATGTTAGGGCAGATTCCACTGTTGTTGTTGGGGGGTGGTGCTGTTCCGTCGACGTCATCGTCGTCATTGTGTTGGTATCATTATCCACATGGTCGTCTTGGTTGTCATTTTCTTTCTCGTTATTAATATTGTTCTTGACAGAATCATCCACACCCATTATGGAAGGTTGTTCTGTAGTACTACCAGCCGCATCATGAGCGGAAGAGGTGTCGGCAATTTCTTTTGACATATTGTTCTTGGTTAATTCGGAGAGATTGTACGTTGTAACAGTAGTAGTTGAGACTCGTGGAGACCTTCTCTTTGCTGATGATGATGATGTTGTTGTTGTTGACGATGATGTTTCCAAGTCTCTATTATTGTTTTGGGTAGTAGTAGTTGTAGTAGTAGTAGTACTACTAGTCTGAGCCACAGCCGCCAATGAATTTAGCGTCTTGGCTTCACCATCATCCTTTCCTTGTTGTTGCTGTGCAGTATGTTGGAATAGTGTCCTGCCCACCTCACTACTGCTACTCTGCTGCTGCAGTCCCAACAAACGACGTTGCACAGATTGTTCACGCTGTAATCGTTCCAACCTCTTCCTTCGTTCCTCCTGACCTGGATTGAATGAAGCTGTCCTTTGCAATGCCAAGGAGGAGGAGTTGGTAGTCGACGACTTGCAGCTTCTGCTGCCGCCAACGACATGAGTATCATTGTTACTAATGCTGCTACTACTTGGAAATGCATTATTCCTGATGGCAACGCTGCTAGTATTGTCCCCTAGTATTATCTTTCTCCTCCTCTTCACACTTAGCAATGGATTAGATAATATCTCATCCACCGACATATTATTCACTCGACTGCTGTTGCTGCTGCTGCCACCACTGGTACTATTGCCTCCACAGCTTATTGTACTGCTGTGACCACTGCTGCTGTTGTGCGTACGACCACTGTAGATGCTGGCCTTGCTTGTCGTGCTTAGTGCTGGGGAAGGTGGTGGTGGATTATTATTATTATTATTATTGCTGTTGTTGTTGTTATTGCTGTTGTTGCTTCTTGCAATGGATGGATGGCGGTGTAGAGGAGGTTGAGCAGATGATGACGCATCCTCTTGACGACTACTGCCACTAGTATTATTGTTTGATGAAGCCGCCGCCGCCGCCGCCGTGGTGGCAGAAGCACTACCCTCCTCATTAGATAATGTAGTCATGTCTTTTGAAACGATATAGGGTTCACGTGACACGTCTGAATGTAAAGGTCAATATCAATGAAATAATGTCCTCCTCTTCAATTCTATTGAGAAAATTGTTATCATCCAGACGACAGTGGCCTCTCTCCCGCAGACGTTATTAAGTAGTTGTATAACAGGTAGCGTCGGTTGGTATGCCGTCGTTGATTATATACAACTCCGAAGTACTCTCCAAGAGATCAATAAGGTGGCACATACCATCAGTCCAGCTTTGGTGGCAATGCGCTCCTACTTATTCGTTGGCGGCAATTTCAAACAAAAACGTTTCTTCATAATGCGAAACCTGCCACCGAACACACACATATAGGTAGATATCCTCTCTACATAGAGAGTTAGATACTTAGAAGTTACATACATAAAAGTATGGTACCTATCACGCTATCACGTATCACGGTATCCAATCTCTCGTGTGTAGTTAAATAAAATAAGCCCCCTCTCCTTCTCCCCCCTCATAGACGCCCCATACCATGGCACAATCGTCCCCGGCCTCCACGCCCATGGGCAGCGGCAGTGACAGCAGCAGCAGCAGCAGCTCCTCTGTCGTATCATCATCGTCGCTGCCAATCTCTCCAGACAATCTAACAGTCCAACTCCTCGCCCGACTTGACACTCAGTCCTACAACAATGCTATCGCTTTGGACGCTGCGTCCTTATCTCACAACTTTCTGTTTCCCTACGATTTCCCATGGGCAAGATTTCGTCGGTATTATGATAAAAATGCAGTACCTCCATCGACTGAGACGTTTGTGGACAAGCAGCTACCGTATGATATCGATGAGTTGGATTCTATATGCTATTACACCGATAGGGTGAAATCAACCAAGAAAAGAGCTTGAAAACGTCAAAGAAAAACATATTCTCAATTCAATCTACGTTTTGATTAGTATCATTCATCAATCTAGCAATCTACAGCTGCATACAAAATATAGTGCAGCAATATTGTCCATTTCAGCTTTCAGCTCTAATTCAAATAACATTTCTCAATGCTCAATTTCAACACATCTACTCTCGCTCTCTCTCTCTGGATACTCGAGTACTTCTACACATCCACACTGACCACATCACCTTCCATACCCAACTCACGCCAGTGCTCCCTCTCCTCCTCGTTCACCACATGGTGTTTGGGACTAGGGTCATCACTAGCACAGGTCAATTCGGCAGTGGCAGCAATAGTCAACTCATCTTGACCCTTGTAATCCACCTTGGAGTGGTCTGTATCTGGATGGACAGGATCCTGCACCACACGACGGGTGGCTACACCTCGAGCCAAAAGTGCTGCCGCGATGACTGCTGTAGCTGCCATGCTAATTCCAAAAGTGCTGATGTGGTGTGACGATGCTTCGTTTTCATCGGTAGAAGTGACAGGGGTGGAGACGACAAGGTAGGTGATGGAGGAAACGTCACTGTTGTCCAAGGCAATGGGGAAGAGGGAGGCGATTTTGGTCAAAAAGAAGGTTTCTTCGTTGAGGATGATGGGGCCAACAAGGAGGATGGTGACGGCTCCTTTGATCACTTGGCAGTTTGCTCCGGGGTTGGAGGGGGCACATGAGTCTGAGGAAGGAATGCAGAAGGAAGTGTGAGATGAGGTCCAAAGTGTGCAGACAAGCAATCCATGACGAGAGATACTCACATTCATCCGAAATGACATCTTCAGGGGAAGCATCCACGGCAATGACTTCAGTTTCCAACTCGTTCAAACGTCTCTCATTACCTGCATCGTCACAAACCAATGCGATCAAGGCACGCTCAATAAGTCCCAAGTCGAGGCTGTCAGACGTGGTCTCCACCTGGTAATAGAAGGAAAGTTCAAGAGAACGAACTGCCTCGGGAGCATAGCTGTCGGTGGTAAGGGTGCAGACTTCACCATCTTCCGAGAGGATAGGTCCATCATAGTAGGGGAGGACATCCTCTGAGTCACCTGAAATGGCAGAAATGGCACCGTTGTTATCCGTAGGAGAAGGTGTAGGCACTTCCTGACCCACCACCCCATCACCCTCCTCCTCACAAGGCTCCACACCCCAACACTCCCTAGCACCAAACAACTTGACCAAATCCTCCGTCGCCTTATTCCACTCATCGGTACTAATCTCCACGCTTCCCTTCTCTGCACAGGCCGCATCGGCAGACAACAACAAATACGAGGCGTAAAAGTTCAAATCACTCTCGGTGGGTTCACAGCACGAGTCTTGGAGGCTGCGGCGGACCCTCCTTCCACTTTCCTCTGAGGCAACCGAGTGAAATACCACTTCGAGAATGTGATCGAGGATACACTCTTCGACCGTCAAGACGACATTGGCACATTCGGAGGCTTGATCAAAGAGAATTTTAAAGAAGAGATCACTGGTGGGATCGGAGTCTCCGCAGAGGGAGTCCCAGCACGTGTTACTCTTGTCAAAGATGGCAAGGAAGGAGGAGAGGGTGGATTGGAACGTCTCATCGGAGATGGGGGAGCCAGAGTCGATGCATTCTTGTTTGGATGTGGTGAGGATGGAGAGGAGGTCGGCCTCGTTCACCTCGGGGCGGCATTGATCCGTGGGAGGAGACGTGGGGATCATTGTCGCAGTGCTCGTTGGGAAGGGAGTAGGAAAGGGAGTCGGAGGAGCTTGTGTAGGAGAGGGAGTTACCTCACTCACCGTAGGGGAGCGTGTTACCCTCACATTGGAAGGAGTGGGCTCCATCGTGATTTCCGTTCCAAGGAATCTGCGTGCACGGGCACGGGTGGCTTCTCCCCCATGCATGGTACTGAGTGCATCAATCGTCGTGGAGGTCAAGCAGTCCATCTCGAGTTCGACACCCGTGCACACGGAGAGGTGCTTGAAGATGACCTCGTGAAAGTTGTTGGGCTGATGGTGTCGAGGGGTAGGAGAAGGAGATGCCCCACCGGAATCACCACCGGAATCGTCACCAGTGTCGCCGCCACCGCCATTGCCACCACTTCCCTTTGATGGAAACGACGTAGGAGGGGGTGTGGAAGGGACAGGCATGCTAAACTCCGATGTGAGCATGCTAAAGTCCAAATTGGCAAAGGAGTAGGACATATCCGTAGTAATCTTGTCTGCCTTGGCCGTACGTGGAGGTTCCATAAATATGGACCCGAGTGTATCCGTGGAGAAGGCTTTGGCTTGCTTGGCAATTTTGGCTTGTTTGGTAGCCTTGGGCATGAGACGGTAACCATCGCCCTTCTTGGAAGCTTTGGCATCCGAGGAGGAGGAGCCATCGAAGCTTGGCAAGGAGGAGACCGAATCTGCCTTGGATGACTTTGTCATACGACGAGTGGATTCAGTTTGGATGACCAATCCACGGTGATTCTTCCTCTTGCGTTGGATGGGAGGAGAACGTCCAAACTCAAATGCATCGAGGAAGGTGGATGATGAAGACGATGCAGCCTCCGCCGTGGTGGAGACTTGGAGGAGAAGTGCGGTAGTTGCTGATAGGGAGAATCTCATGGTTGTATGGCTTCAAGCTCGTGGTTGATATGTAGCACTCGTTCGATGGGTGTGGAAAACGATGATATAGAGAGGTGTGCTTTGATGTAGATGTAGTGTTGAGCACCAAGAGTTTGGATTTATGAGGTCATGCACTGCAAGAGATGCCTTGATTCGATCTTGCCAAGCCATTTTTTTGCGATATTGAGTAGTAGATATGATTGCAAGTAACGGCTACTTTTTGGTTGCTTTTGTATTGATCAATCGTGACAATCATGATTTTGATTGAATGCAATGACGAGAAGTCGCTGTATGTGGATCAATGCGAGTTGAGTGCTCTTCTCGACTCCATAAAAAGGTCTCTCTCTTCCCTCTTTGCTTTGTTCTCCTCTCACCTATCAAAATCAAAAATTATATCCACCACAATTAAATCCTCATATCTCGTGACCATGGACGAATCTAACAGAAGTACCAACGAAGACACAGCACCCCGTCGTAGAAAGAGGCGCTGGGACTCTTCCGCCAACCCTCAGGAAGAAGGAGGAAAGGGACTACCAAGTACTAATGATAATGTCGCTCCAACTATCCCTACGACAGCAGCAGCTGCCTCGACCATCCCAGCCGCTGATCCTCGTGCTAGAGCCGCGGCGCTTCAGGCATCCATCCAAGCTCGCTTGGCAGCACTCAAGGCTCGTACCGCTGGCAATAGTGCTGCTCCTGCATCGCCGTCTGTATCAGCAGTAGTATCTGGTAATGCTGCACCACCATCAGCCTCGACATCAGACGCTCCAGCCAAAAAGCGACCACTCGAATCCGAAAACGACAAATCCTCCAAAAAGGCACGTGTATACGAACTTGACATGAGTGTTACGGCACCCATTCGAATATTAGAACAGCAGCAACAAAAGGCAGCAGCAGCAGCAGCACCAGCGGGGCCCAAAATCAATCCGTATTTGGCACATACTGTAAATGACGGTAACAACTTGCAGAAACAACCAACATCCACCAATGTAGCAACAAATAATGAAGACAACAACACTAACATTCAAAAACAACCATCTGCATCATCCTTTTCCACGACAAAAACAACTGATATCATATTCGATCCTCGTCTAGCCAATGGACAAATCACTAAAAATCGACAACGTCATCGTCCCATCAATTTCATTACTCCTGGAACCTACATTGCGATTGGGGAAAAGAAACGCGAGATGGCGGCACGTGCCGAAGAATCGGGATATATTAGTGGTAGGAAGGTGGGAAATGTTTTAAAGAGTGTGGGTATGGCAAGTGTGGTTGTTATGGAAGAGGATAGTGGTGGTGGTGGTGGGAGTTATTATGGAGCAGGTGAGGCGGGTAAAGTCATGGAGGAACGATTGCCGTCTAGAGTTGATGCTCCTGAATTGGATATTGAGGAATATACCAAGAAATCAATACTTTCCAAAAAGGATGTGGATATTGCAGCGGATAAGGAATTACCAGTTATTGATGCACTCAAGGCAGCAGAATCAACCATGCCATATGCGATGGAATGGTGGGATGCAGAGTTATTGCCATCGAAGTTACGAAAGGAGTTGGCCTCCGAGGAGGGAAAGGTGATTGCCTCCAGGGCACGGAAGCAGGGTGGTGGTGTAAAGAAAGCTGCTACTACTACTTCTACTACGAATGATGCTGACGACATGACTCCAATACAACGTTTTCAAAATCAACAAGAACAACACGATCAACTCATACAGAAATGTTACAACGCTGCATCCCTTACCCATTCCAAATCACACGCATTGGTACAACATCCTATCCCAATTATAACTCCTGCCCAAAAGGCTGCACAAGAGGCACTAAAGAACAAACCACCCACATTACATCTAACCAAGGCAGAACAAAAGCGTCATCGTAAACTACGTCGTGCGGAACGTCACCGTGAACAACAGGACTTACAGGCCGCGGGTCTCATCCCACCACCCGAACCACGTCTCACACTATCCAACTACATGAAGGTCCTCGGTGATCAGGCCGTATTAGACCCATCCAAAATGGAGGCACGTGTTATGGAACAAATCCAAGCACGGAAACTAAAACACGATCAAATGAATGCTGATCGAAAACTAACCAAGGAAGAAAAGGCTGCCAAACACGCACGGAAGTTACACGAGGATACCACCCAATCGGTATGTGTGGCATTGTATTGGGTACGGGATATGGGACATCCGTATCATCGTGCCAAGGTTGATTTGAATGCGCAGCAGAATAATATTACTGGTGGGGTGTTGGAATGTGAGAGTGGGGAAGTGTTGGTTGTCGCTGAGGGGGGCGAGAAGGCTATTAAGAGGTATACTAGGTTGATGACTGTTCGGATGAAATGGAAGGGGGAAGATTTTTATGAGGAAGACGATGATGATGATAACGATGAGATGATGGAGGTGGATGGAAATGATGGAGAGGAGGGGACGACAACAACAACCAAGACGGTCCAACGAAAAAAGTTTAACCCCAACAATGAATGCGAGTTGATATGGACAGGTATGGCAGTGAAACGTGCTTTTCATTCGTTCATGTTTCAAACTGCTGCCAATTCAACCACGGCAAGGAAGATATTGGAAGCAAAGGGTGTTGCACATTATTGGGACTTGGCTGTGGGACATTACGAGAGAAAAGTGGGTAGTAATGGTGGTGGAAACAACCACGGCGCCGATCCACTCTATGGTGGTGACATGGATAGACCTTTGAGATTTCGATTGGGTTGATTTCAAAAAAAAAAAGATAAAATTCCTCCCAAGACTTCAGAAAGAATGAAATAACATATCCCCTTCTCATTTCATTATATATAATTACTTGTTCTGCACAAAGCTGGCAACACTCTGAACAAACCTCCCCCTCTCTTCCGATAAATGAATGGCATGATCGGCATTGGCGATAATACTCCAAGTTCGATCCACCCCCCTGCTCAAATTGGTAAATAATTCCGCTTGCAGTACCATTGGGGCATATGGATCATTATCACCCACTACCACCATGGTAGGTGTGGAGGTAGTAATCTTGGATGGATGACATTCATTCAATTGATGGAGGTTCCACCATTGGACTTTGATTGGATCGCTTATCAATGCAGCATTGGCAAATAACTTGGCTGATTTGGGTGGTTGATACTGCCTATGAACAGCAGATGATGAAGAAGTGGTGTTGGGTTTGAATGTATCAAAGTAATTCGTAAAGTCCGCCATTGCCAAATCATACTCATTTGGAGCAGTCATTTCATGTAATGGAAAATCATCATGATCGGTATGTCCACCCGCCGCCAATGACGATGATGATGATTGACGTTGATGATGTTGCTTCATCGGATCTGTATAGGGTGGAGGAATGGAATATTTAATGTTGGGATTGTAAATGGATGAGTAGAGGATGAGTTTGGAAAGGTGTTCGGGATGACGTTGGGCTACGATTTGTGCGATTAATGCCCCATGACTCCATCCCAATAGTGCTGGTGGACGATGAGAGCTACTACTGCTACTAATTGATGATGATGATGATGATGATGATGAGGCATCTTCTCCTTCATCACTACTACTTTGAATCCACTTTAATACCGACACCACATCTCTGACACACTTCAAAGGTTCTACATACCCCTCGTCATCTTTCGGTGTACCACCAAATCCACGAAAGTCCATTGCGTATGGTTGGATGTGTCCAGTGTTGTAAAGTGCTTCCATTAGTGAGAAGTTGTTGTTGTTGTTGCTATTGTTGTTGCTTTCTTCATCATCTTGAATGTCATAATCAATGCTGTCTTCACCAACAAGATGATATACGGGAACGGAACTCCATGTCCTCCCATGTAGCAATAGCACTGGTGTTCTGTTACTATTGTTGCTGACAGCACTACTGCTTGATGAAGCACTTTTCTCTTCTTCATCATGTTCATCTTCTTGTTGATGTTGTTGCTGAATGGTATACACCGCAAGTGGATGACCATCCATCTCACTTGATACCGTATGCAAATCCAACCCTTGTAGTAACGCGTAGTACCCTGCAGGATGTTGTGCAGTATCAATAATGGAAGTTTCAGTTGATGATGACGAAGCAGAGAAATGACGACGTAATGCGCAGATGCCCTTCTTCTGTAGTGTTAGCGTAGAGGACGATCGAACTAATGCTGATTGATAAAAGTGATTCCGTACTCCATTGACATAATTGCTGTTGATAGTGCAGCTGTTGTTATCATTTTCGACTACTGAGCATGAGAAATAATGTCGCTTGTGCAAGACGTTACAGCAGCTACTACTACTACTACTACTGTTGTGGTTGATCTGACGAACATTATGATGACATATCTTGTGTTGCAGCTGAGATAATTTTCTAATGCTCCTCATATTGCTTTCCAAAATAAAATATTTATATGACAGCAACAAAAGATGATAAAAATAATAGCAGCAGCTACTAACTAAGTAGTCTATGGCGGTTGCGTGCGCAGCAGTGTAGAAGCTGTACTCTGGATGGTAACATCATGTGCGGCCTCGGCTCTCTTGGTTTGGTTGATTGACTATTACTTCTCGATCTGATTACTTATGGCTTGTATTTCTCGTGGCAATGGGCAGCACGGGCTACTTATGATATGACGAGGGATGACAGTTTTGCTCGGTTTTGCCACGTCACAACACCAAGTTGAGTGCGATCTTTGATCTGTGTGTACATAACTATGGAGTGGTATAGCTACGTTATTTATGTATTTTGTACGTAGACGAGCCCAAAATTCAAACCATGCCCGGGCCTCTGCATACGTCACTATTGTAAACCATACTAATTCCTACGACTTGATTGGTGCAAAATATCACCACCTCAAGCCACGACGAGGGGCGTCTCTCTTTCCATCAAATCAAATGCCAAGTGCGCGTTGCTGAAGCCGTTTTGTACGTCTCGTTCAAATAAAGGTCATTTAGATTTTATTTTTAACCATGAAGTTCGCCACCACCCTCGTTGCCCTCTGCGCCGCCTCGGCCAACGGCTTCTCCGTCAACAAGCCCGTTGCCAAAACCTCGGCCCTCAACGCCATGGCCACCGAATGGGACCTCGGCGCCATCGGCCGCTCGGTACGTATCGAGGGTTCCTCTCGTGAACATTGGGAGTTCCCCGACCCCAACCAAGAGATTGTCCAAGTTGGTGTTGACTCCAATGGACGTCCCGTCGAAACCCTCATCGAGCTTTGGATCGGACCCGACTGGACTCCCATGAAGGTTAAGGCCTACACCGAGGACGGTATGATGCGCCCCATCCAAACCCTCATTGGCACCCGTAACAAGGCCGCTGCCATTGATATTAACAACACCGGACCCGGTGACTTCCCCCTCAATGCCGCCGCCGCATATGCCAAGCCTTCCATGGTCCAACAACGCGCCGATCTCCTCACGGCCAACGCCGGACGATACATCGAGGGTGGAGCCGTCCACTCGGTCAACTTCGATGCCTCCGTGGAACAGGTCCAAGTCTGCCTTTACACCGATACACGTCAGCTCAATGCCCAAGTGGAACTTTTGAACGGACCCAATAACTTCAAGCAGAAGTTCGAAGTCTTCACCAATAATGGTTTGCTCAACTCCTTGTATGTTGTTTTCAACTCCCCCGGGGCTGGAAATGTGGTGCGTGTTACCAACTTGGCTCCTCTTGAGTTCCCCTGCAAAGCCTTCATTGCTTCCGTTTAAGGCAATTTCTAATTTTTGATTTCAATACATATAATGATAATGGGAGGGAATTGTGATGTGTCTTTTTTTGCGTTCTTTTTCCACGAAAAAAATGTGTATTGATGGGGGAAGAAGGGGGTTGTTCTGAGGTTTGTTGGCGAACAATAAAATTATTTGAGGCTCTTGTTTTTCCGTCCTCCCTCGATTAAGTAACGGGAAGGGAGACAATTCGGGAGTTTCGAAATGAAATGGGGGTAAGCATATCTTGTGGTCGTTTTCCCTGATGGTAGGGGGGCCGTGCCGGGTGTGGTTTCGTCCACAAAACTACATTAATATCGAGGCTTTTGTCATGGCCCAAGTCCGTGATGTAAGCTAAATATTTGTTTCATATAGGTTAATCTAGAAGGAATTAGATCTATTCTTTGTGTTGTACGACAATAAATAAATTCTTTCATTTCCAATCTTGTTGGGGATGAGTATGGGACGTGATCCTTACCAAGTGCGAAGTGTTGGTACAATATGCCAATTATAATTTTTTATCTGTACCCACAGAATAGAGTGATGGACGCAGTCCCAATGTAGTGATAAAGCACTGTCTCTTTCTAACCATGGAGCTGCTACAGACATTGTGCAGTACCTTAGCTTTAAATTATGCTCTACGCCGCTTGAATAAGTCTGCTTTAAAAGGAGATCTACCAAAATATAAAAAAATTGTTGCAGAAATCATAGAAAGATGTTATAATATAGTAAGCATATGAATCCATGCAATTGATAGAGGAAGAACCGTATTTATCTCGTTTTTTTCCTGTAACAAATCAACCTTCTCCAAGCTCCCTTTTCATCCGATCCAAGAATGATCCATCATTCGGAAAGGAAGAAGCAGGTACCTTCTTATCATCGTCATCATCATCACTTTCTTCATTGTTACTACATGCTGTGACTACTGGTTGATCGATTGTTTCTTTCCCAGCATTCTTTTTCTTCATCACCTCACGATCATCTCCTCCTCCTTCTACAACTGCTAATGATGCATCAGCGGCAAGTACAGAAGTGTATTGAAACTCATCCTCTTCGTCATCCTTTCCTTCCCCATCATCATCATCATCATTATCACAATTCTTCCAAGCCACCCCACCCAACTTCATATTCTTCTTCCTCCTCTTCGCCTCCTTCGCCCTCTCCCTCTTCCTCCTACGTTTGTCCGTCTTTTCCATTTCCATTTGATTTTCACTTGTAAATTTATTCCGAAATTCCGTTTCCGCCTGACGTTCTGCCTCGTTTTCATATATCTGTTTCCATCGCGCCGCCTCTCGTGCACGTGCGTGACGGTAAATGTGGAATTCACCTGAGCCTGCCCCCGCTGTTGAACCGTAGGGGTTGTTGACCCTTTCGGTTGTTACTTGATTGTTGTTGGGTGGTGCAGATGATGATGTTGATGTGTCAGCAACAGCTGATGACGCAGCAGTGGATGTTGTTCCGGTGGCCTGTTCGTAGGGGACCGAACGCATGGACGGATTGTTGTCCGTGTAGGCTTGGACGGAGGTGTAACGACCCATGATGATGATGATGATGTTTTGATTTACTTGTTATTGCTGTTTGCGGTAGTTGATGAATGCATGCAGCGACTTCGTCTTCTATCGCAATCGCAACGTGCTCGCAAGATAATATTATATCGATTATCGAAAAATTACATTGAGAATTTTGGGGCTGAAGGGTATGCCCTCCAACTGAAACTGATAAAGAATCAAAATGTGATAGACGTGTGAGAGATGAAAGGGGGGCACTTTATCCGAAGCTGCAGATTTCTGCCCGAAATTATTATCGGAGAGGAACGATGATTTTCGGAACACTCCGCATGCACTCCACATTTCTCATTAAAACGGACGACGATAACCAAGACCTCATTCATACGATACAAAAACGAACGCTGCCTGCTACAATTAGTCGTCGACCTCTTGATAACTATCAATAGACGATAAACAACAATAATCATCTCACTGTACAATTCTTGCGTAGGTGGGTCACATAAAACACAAACACGCTGCTACATAACAAGAAAGGGAAGAAAAAAAAATAACAATGGGGTGTGTAAACTCAACAGCTGCCTATCCAGGCAATCGACGTGTTGCCCAACCACCCTATCAACCGCCGGACTCTGACTACAGACAAGTCGATGCAACAACTGCAGTTGCAAATGCACACTTCGTTACATGCCCAGGGGGGAATGCATTAAAACTTGAAGGCAAACCACATCGGTCAGACATCCCTACCAATGGACAACAGCAGCAGGCAAGATATATCTCCGTGACACTCCCACCAGGTGTTCACTCCGGAGACATCATACACGTTCGTGCACCGGACGGTCGACTCAATGCCATCACTGTACCACCGGGGATGGGTCCAGGATCAACATTCACAGTGGAATTTTCAGATGATACACCTCCACCACCCAAGGAGGAGGAGTTGACACCTGGTGTGTATGTTCCGACTGTCATGGCCGTGGCGGAAGAAGAGTATCAACCGCTGATGGTGAACAATAATAATAATGACGGTGTTGTGGTGGCTACTGCTGTGCCGCATGTGGACAATGCTTTTGCAACGAATGGCAAATAATATTAAAAGTCGATCAGGTACATGAAATTTTGTGGAGTGTGTGTTGTTAGTGTTTTTTCTCTCATGATCACATTTGATATGATGAGTTAGGTGAATCCATTATTGTTTGTTGTTAAAAAGGAAAACCTATCGATCCATAAGAAGTGTTTTTTTTTTTTAATAACTACTTTCTCTACAGCAGCAACTTTAGATTGTCTAAACCTTTTGTATACAAAGAGCGAATCGTATGATGACAAAAGTCTCCGTTTGGAGGACCATCATCTTTCATTCCATCAAGGAGTAGTGGTTGATTTACTTCCGTTTCTTCGTCGTCCTTGTCATTATCACGAGCATCAGCTTCTATCCAATGAGAAAATTCCTCCAAGGAAATCCACTTGTGATTAGCCACCTCCTCATCTAATTTGATTTGTACTTCATCATGTCGTTTAGTCAGCCTTGCTAGCCATAGATATGTCACTTGAGAGTCAATTCGGTTGTCGAGTCTTGGTCCATAGTACCGGATGTAGTATAGTGGATATTGAGTAATATTTTGTATTGCAACATGTATTATATCCTTGTCAACTGTTTGAAACTCTGCTGTGAAGGCAGAATCGTAATCATTAGCTTCTTCACGTCTAACTTGTTTCAACCCCAACTCTTCTTCCATCCCTCTAACAACAGTATCATGAGCCTCTTCGTTTGCTATTGAATGTTCTCCCAATATACTCCACGTGGACGGACAAGTAACTACATCGGAAGATCTTTTCAGAAAGAGGAGTAATCCAGATGCATCCATTATAAACAGACAGTGCCCCGTATGAAGATATCCACGACGATGAGCTACATCAATAGGATAAGATCCAATCGGTATAAGAGTGGATGGGTTCACTGGTGTGAGATGATGATGTGGTATCAGCATCACGTCTGTGGAATATTTTTGAGGAGAAAATTGGTATGTTGCAACAACTTCTTGTTTTTCTTCTTCTTTCGTCGTCGTGGTGGTGGTGGTAGCGGTGGTGGACGACAAGGTGTCAATAATATGCCAGAAGTAGTAGTGAAGAAAGGTGACGAGTAGGAATACGATGACGACGCCATAAGTTCTATGCGGCCAAATAATGATCATTCTCTCTCTGCAAGATTGACTGGGTCTGCGAGGAAGAGAAGAGGACGCAGCGCCAGCGGTAGCGCCCCGTCGTCCGAAAAGGTGCTATGCGATGTAATGTATTGGTACTATCTATGAGGTCTGTATGATGTGTCATCTTTTGTATCACTGCCTTGATTTCGTATTCTGGAGGCTAAAAAAATGTGGTATAGCGATTTGCGTATTTATGGAAGCATGAGAAGATCCATGATAGTACGAGCGTTGAATGATGAGCGACAATTTAGACGAAGACGAAAATAATATTATAACATGTTGTGCTTCTTGCGGCATCGCAGAAGTTGATGACATCAAATTGAAGAAATGTGCCGCTTGTGTATCTTTCGATATTGCAGCGTTACATATGTCAGAGGGATCATAGGTCGCAACACTAACGACAGTGCAAGAAAAGAGCGGCTGAATTGCGTGACGAAATTTTATTCAAACAACCAGAAAACACCCATCTCGGTGACTGCCCGATTTGTTTTTTGCCGCTATCGCTTGATCTAGAAAAAATCAATTATGACGGCATGTTGCTGCAAAATGATTTGTAACGGTTGTTTTCATGCCAATTTCATTCGCGAGAGGGAGGAGAACATTGAACACAAATGCCCATTCTGTCGACATCCAGCACCGAAATCGGAGGCAGAGGCCGATCGGAATGCAAAGAAAAGAGTAGAGGCGAATGATCCCGTTGCACTGCGAGAAGTGGGTGCGAGACGCGACAAGGAAGGAGACTACAAAAGTGCATTCGAATATTGGACAAAGGCAGCTGCATTAGGTGACGTGGCAGCGCATTATAATCTATCAACTCTGTATCATCGGGGGGAAGTCGTTGAGAAGGACGAGAAAAAAGAGTTACATCATTTAGAAGTGGCTACCATCGGCGGATCTTTATTTGCTAGAAACAGTCTTGGAACGATAGAGGGGGAAAATGGCAGGTATGAGCGAGCATTCAAACATTTTATCATCGCCGCCAAACTTGGAGATGATGATTCATTGGATGCTCTAAAGAAGGGTTTTAAGGAGGGATACGTCAGCAAAGAGGACTTTGCAGCGGCACTTCGTGGTCATCAGGCTGCTGTGAATGCTACGAAAAGTCCCCAGAGGGAGGCTGCAGAAGCAGCATGGACAAGAGAAGCAGCTTTACAATAACAGAAGGCAGCAAGAGTAGTTCGGTAGAATTTCACTAGTCCAATTTACAATAGATGAGCTTGCTTTGAGATAGAAAGTTATCGTGATGCAATAACGTGTTCATTCGCATCTATCATTGAATGCGGGTATGATTGAATGCGCGCGGGTGGTCTTCAGCTAGTATATCTCTGTAGATACTAATAATTGCAGGACGTGACAGGTGCAATATCGCGGAATGGTCGAATATTCTATATTCTGCTACAATAAGTTGGCAATCTGTACCTATTAAAATGATACCCTCAAACGTAAAAACTAATTTGCTAGCGTCGTCCATCATTAAGCCCGAAGCCACCAATATAGTATGTATGACCTAATTCATGCCTGCGGTCCTCACGGAGTAAAGTTCATGTTCGCAAGTGCAGATGTATCCCAGCAGCCATGTTCAGATTCAGTAAGAGGGCCATGTTCAGATTCAGTAAGAGGAGGACCGCGGGGGCTTACAACAGCTATTGTAAAACTTTATTTGGAATAAAACTCTTTTAAGTAATACTACACCACCCGATGCCCCACCACCAACATCACATCTCTACTCTTGTGTAATGCCATTCCCTTCAAATTATACGAATATATACATAAACGCTTTCTACACCCCCCCTCTCTCTACAAGAAAATGTTCTCTTTTTCTCTCTTTCTCTCTCTCTGTCCTCCAACCATTTTGGTAGACCCCCACACACACATACACATACATACAAACACATTTTTCATCAATCCGACGACTTGCCAACAACATCCAAAATCTCCTTTAATTGACCAATAGCCTTATTTGCCATTTCCAATGGTTCCTTAGTTTTTACTTTTCCATTCCCTTTTAACGAAAAGACACCGTGATGTCGTTGTTGTTAGCATTATAATAAGTAGTTTTGAGGCCAGCAGACATAACATAACAAACACTACTCACCAGGCTGATAATAAATAAACACATTATCATAACTATACTGATCTGTCATTTGTAAACTAATTGCCAATTCATCTTTCATTTCTAATAAATCAAAGTTCCCATTCTCTTTGACTAATTTCACAATGGTATTTTGATTCTCACCTAAATTCCATAGGTTGTTGACAGGGGGTGTTTTCAGAATAGTACGTACTTTATCCCATTCGGAATTTTGTAGGAGGGATGGGATTTGTTGGATTTTGGTATAGGAGGTTTGTAAATCGGTGAGTAAGAGTGCTTCTTCATTGGCAGTGGCAGCAGCTGTGGCTGGTTGGAGAGAAAGTATTGTTGTGGCGGTGGTGGTAACTAGGATGGTGGATAGGATTGATCTTCTGGATGATACGAATTGTTGTTGTTCAGCAGACTGCTTCTTGGTGGAGGAATAGAGAATTGTTGATGATCTTGACTGCTGCTGCGATGATGATGATGATGGAATGGTGGTGAATGCTACTACAGCGAATTGTGGAGACTGTAGTGAGAAGCATGCGGCTAGTAATGCAGCGATAGCTACAGCGATTATTCTAGTGGCGAAATGCATGATGGGGCGGTGGGGATTATTATTTCCTTTCCTGCAGATGTACTACTACAAAAAACAACTCGAAGGCATGAGGGTGGTAATGATTCGCTGACTCAAACTGTAATGATGAATCATGGCATCGCATTTCAAATGCATCGTCATCTTTGTTTGGTAGAGGTGCTTGCATGCGAAATGCATATGAATGCGTGTGGCTGTGAACTTGCTTATTGGGATGAGTCCTTAGTTGGGACAATTCAATCGGGCGGACGAATAAAATAAGTGTTCCCGACATACATACACGACGATGACAAAATGCCTCAAAATGCGCTTTGTTTGAAACGATACAAGCTATGAAGACGAAAGATGGGATTTGCTATCTTGTCGAATAGTGTAGGATGGTGAAGTCCCGCCGTTGCGAACTCCTACACTGTATCTGTAAGTGCTTGCGCGCGGTTCGAATTTATCCAAGCTGTGAAGTCCAACAAAGTGATTTCCACATATTCAAACGATTGTGGATGATTGATACCAGCAGTAGCAAATGCCAAAAATGTATTTGAAACATCTCGAGGGTGCTTGAACTCATTCAAATCCTTGAATGCAACGACTTGATCCCCCATCGCCGCATAAAATGCAGGATGCGTTTTGTTTACTTAGCATACGCCTAAACAACTATGTTACATGTATCTTCTTGCCTCTCAGTAGGTTTGCTACTTGATTTGAATGAGGGCACACTGTCAGTGTACAAAAATAGACGACGTTTAGGTACAATCAAGGTTGGGCTGGCAGGACAATACTGCTGGGTAATGAGCATTCGAGGAGCTTCCAACTCGATTGCCGTGCAGATCAAGAGCGGACATATTCCTGATGATACATGATTGTGATCATCGGAATGGTCCGAAGTAGAATGTGTGATTGCGATGCATCCTACAGATGACTGGCTTGTAGCATTAATGTTAAGTGAGTGTGAGTATTTTAATCAAAGAACTGGTTGGACCAGTAAGCAACAAGGCAACTAAAAATCATTCACTAATTAGCTACCTTTATTTGGTCTTAAGTAGAATTAGAATGATGCATAATCTAAAGAATGACACTCTTGTAGCATTAAAGTTCAGTGAGTGTGAGTTGTTACGACACAAGATCAAATTTATCCCCAACCTTTGGAGAAATGCTCCTGTTGAGGATGGAAAGATAACTGTTGAAATTATCCTTTCCAAACTCCCACAAGGACAATGAAGTTTCAGCATCTCTCTCGTCAATCGACTTTGCAAGTCCGTTCAAAGCAAACGCACATTCATTGATATAATATCGACTGACCAACAGTTCTCTATTTGGACCAGTAAAGTTGGGACTGGTAAGCATCTGGGTGGCAAACAAGGCCATTTTCAGTAATGAGTCTACAGTAGGTGATGGCATCCGAGTGTCAAGCCCAGGATCTACAAGTTTGGCGGCCTCGTTCCAGTTAGGGTTCGAGCTGCGTAGTATCTTTCCCAATTGCGAATACTCTTTGATACCGTTATCAATTGAGAAGAAGTACTTCCCGTAGGCTGGTATGCGCTGCTTCAATGAGACGTAGACACATGAGTTTCCAGTGATTTCCGACTTCGTGCACTCGCCCCATGCATTCCACGTAGGATCATCGGCGGGAAGTGCATTAATATCAAGTCGTCGTGGAGGACGACGTCCGGAGAAATACCAGTAGTCTTCTCGTATTAGTGCATCCTTGTTTTTGTTTCGATCGCGATTTTCATATCTGTAGGGATCTGATTGTGCATCATCGGCATTCGCTGGTAAGTTTGAAGGTAAAATGATTGCAGATGCTACCCCGGAAATAAGAGCCCGACGAGTAATACCTTTCTCACTAGAAGGTACTACCTGTAGAGCGAAGGTCACCTTAGACAAGACGAAGGTGAATAGGAGCAGTGATGATCTCATGGGGATATGGGTGTATCACTCTCGTACAAATGATAAGAATAATTTGTAGATCTCGCCTGTATAGACTTATTGATAGAATACTATAGTCAATATATTAACCCGGGCTTACAGAAGCTGTGGTATGAGAGAAACCCTCTCCCGTGTTCCGACTGCTGTTGGGTTTGTGCAGAGTTGTGCCATCCTTCATTATTATTTTTTGAAGTCAAAAGATTCGTCGCGCCATGTAAGCTATTGATTCCGACTTATGTAGAAACCTCGGCCAAAATCCAAAAAATACAGTTAGTAGATATGTAGATGCCGGAACAGCTCATTGGCTCCCTCTCTCGCTAGTGGCTTTCTGGCACCCTGCACCACCTGCTGCTCTCGCTACCACATCATTAACTACCTGCACCGACGAACCGTCACAGCAAGCAACAATATTGTCTTCATAATTTATACCATTACAGATGAAGATTCCGTCGACAACACTACTTCTGCTGTCATCTGCACTTGGAGCTGTAGAAGCCTTCGGCGCTGGCTTGAAAACAGCGGCTCTTTCTTCCTCCACTTCACTCTACGCAGAAGTTCCATTAACACGCCGTTCTTGGTTACAAAGTTCTTCATCTGTCGTCTTGGGCTCTGCCATTGCATCAGCTTCTACTCCACAAGTTGCATTCGCAAAAACTGCCACTGACGCCTCATCACTAGACCCTGACCTTCCAAAGGATGCTATCAAATCGTACCTCCAGTACCGATACTCTCTTCAACTTGCGGCAGATTATTACATCTTTGATCTTCAGAACATGGTAGCGGACACAGGTGAGAAAATATCTTTTGCTGAGTTTTATTTCATTAGTTTTTGTGTATACTCCTATAATCTATAATTGTGTCACTCATCTTGTAATATTTTACACCATATGTGCACGTGATGTAAATAAAACATGAACAATGCAACAACAGATGAATATGGTCTAGTCAGCGAATTGGTCAGGGCCACCAACGCTAGGGGAGGACAAGGACAACCTTCAAGAATTGAAAGAGACTATGTCAATCCAATGAGAATAATGGGCCTCTCAATGCCACCGGAATATGCAGATGATATCCGTGACGCTCAATTTGCATTTGAGCGAGCCATGTCGAAGCTCAACAAAGCAACTGCGGGTATTAAACGCGATTTGTCCATCGAAATTGATAAGAATGCAGTACCTGACGCAAAGGCTGCGTGGGAGGAAGGCCGAGTGGCATTGAATTCATTCTTTACCATATTAAATAATGCCACAGGGTTGAAAGATGAGTTAACTTTAATCCCTCCACCTGGCCCAACTCAGCTTGCTCAGTATGGAAGAAGCATTAGGAGGTACAATGAATTCATGAAGAAGACGAAACTCTGTCAAAATAGAGGAGGACCTGCTCTATCCCAAGCGTGGGGACAATTGATGGTTAGTGGTTACTTGCAGGACAGTTGTGGCGTTGAACCAATGGATCAATACTTCTTTCAGTAAACATCAACTGTATGCACTAACTAAGACACCTTATGTCCAGATAATAAATTGTTTCTTATTTGATGCGCTTCTTTGCAACGAATGCAATTACAACTGATTGCCATACTTCACGCATGGGAAACATTTAAACCGGGGGTGAACAAATATGTACTTTCTCCGACGTCTGACCAATTTGATTCATGGTCATCGCACCATTTTCGTTGACAACACCGTGCAAGACCTGATTGCGGTCTTTCTCCATGAACCACATGATACACTTTTGACAAAAGCCTGACAGAGGAAATTCTTGGAATCGATTGCGTAATTCAGTCTCGTATTGAACCATGTAGGTTTTCAAATTACTAGGAACGATATGACGGCATGTAGGACAGCTCCACTTCACCCGACCGAGATCAGATGATAACCATTCCTGTAGACATGATGAGTGGAATTGATGAACACACGGAAGCGTTATCAGATTTTTTTCAGAAGAACCCAATGTCTCCGTACAGATGCCACATGTTGCCAAACCGTCTCCCTTTAATCCCAAATCCATGAATCTTAAATCCAACTTATTGTTTCCCACACATGCAGGCCGGTTCACTCTCATGATCCATTCACCTATTTCTTCATTTTCGTCTGGGGGTGGAGCTGCCATACATGGAATACAATATTCATCATCCTCCAGTGCGTTACCATTGTTCTTATTATTTGACTGTTTGTTCTTTTCCAACTTGTTGAGAACACTTCTGTAAAATTTGCAACGAAATTGAAGATCCTTCCTCACTCCTGGTCCGTCTACGTATTCTGACAATGCTTGTTTCAAACCCTTGATGATTTCCCCATCAGTCAATGGCTCCGACGCAGACATGAGCTCATACATGATTCTCGAACTTGAATGGACCAAATTGCAACTTTTCAATAAAATCGGCTTCGATTCTTTTCTTCCATCGTCACTCTCCTCTAGAATTCTGCATTGAAGCCTCATATCTGGATTGGTAGCATAGCTTGGCGTAAACCCCACCACTTGACATAGTTTGCCATTGAGTGTCTTGCCCTTTTCAGAGGTTAAGTGATCAACACGGAATTGTTGACCGACGTATTCTTTGTTTGATTGCCAGAACATGGCGTAGGCCTGTTCTTTCGAAAGATCTGAAATGGGAATGGAGGTCATCGCGTGGAGGACTGTAGGTGGGGCAAGGTGATGGCGAGGACGACGGCGGTATCGTAGAGGAAAAGACTTGAGGAGATATCTCACAGCGTACTTCGACGGCTTTATGATATCTCTAGTTTGATGTGGTGTTGATATTATTCTCCGTAGCATGGTGCGTATCAAACGGCCACTGCGGGCTGGGATTAGATTGGGAAAGTGACATATCCCCGTAGGAATTGGTACCATTCCACTTACGTAGTGCACTAATACCCGCTGCCCGCCTATTTTATGACCCGCCCTCCTCCTCGCCTGTCTTCTCTCTAGAGATATCCTCCACAATAAAAACATGAAGAACTCTCCTACAAAACTCTTCCACAACCAATTAATATGGTTCATTCACCCTCTCGAAGGAAAAAAACAAACCAAAAAGCTGCTAGCGACCGTAATGCCCCATCTACACCGAAGTTAGTGCTACCGCTGCACAATCGCAGGCGAGATCCCCGGTACCTAACACCAACTCAAAGAGGGACAAGGCATCAAATGGGCATTTGACTCACAGCGCCCAAACTTTGATGATGATTTGGAACGACTCGTAGCCATTGTAGAAGAGGTTGCTGTGGCGAAGGATAAAGTAAAATCTCTAACAAAAAGCCTGGAAGGAGGCAAAGAAGCACGCACTTACTCTCATGATCTCAACAATGTCAAATCATACAAACCCTATCAAACACGGATGCAGAAACGAATTAAACGCGCTGGATTTCCAGAGGGCACTGTACTTGACGACTTGAATGATGACTCAGGGGAATATGCATCTCGAATCTGGAAGTGGTGGAAGGGTCGGAGAGATAAAGTCAAAGTTCATGGCCTTGTTCTCCGCTGATTGTTGCACTCAGCTCTCCAGTGCCTATGTTGAAAAGGTGTTCTCTCAGCTTTAATCAATACGCCAAAGATGTAGTCAGAACATATTGGACGACTTGGTAGAGCTTCACATATTCTTGCAATATGCAACGGCAACTTGGACTATTTGTACCATGAAATAAAGAAAAATATGAAAATAATTCAAATTAGGAAGGACCTTTTTATTGCATTTTTGAGCTGTCTTTCTCGTCAATCTGGCATATGTTTTGTATCAAAACGATCTTTATTCGAGGCAAAAAGCACTGGGTAAACTGAATAACCCAGTCCTACCCAGTACAAGGGGATTGGGAAGGGGATTGGGTAGTTCCCAATGGAGACAAGGCTGTGCACGTCAAATGTCAAGTCAGACAGAGAATATTATGAGAACAGCCACCCACCGGCCACGGCTGCTGTAGATAGTATGCGGTCAGGAAAAACGTTTTACAACTTATCTACTTAAATTTATTCATTCAAACACCAGAAGAAAAAAAAAACATCAAACACGATGATGACAAACTAGAGCAAGAAAATACATCCGAAATCTCCGCTCCTCCTACTTGCTTCTCTCTTTCTCATCCTCGGACATGGCATCATCAGACATAGCATCGCTAACTTCACTTACATCATCTGTCTTATCTTTTTCCTTACCCATATCCCTGTCAGACTCGAACAACTTGCTCATTTCACTTCCAGTAAACTCTCCAAGGGATACACCACTCATGCGCAGTTGATCCATGTTAATGCTTTCAACGCTCAAGAGCGAGTTACCCATAAGAGCCTGTTCATTGTTTTTTAGGTGTCTATTTGGACGCCGTTGTTGGGTGAAACTATTTTTCAATCCGATGCGCTGCGCTCTCGCTCTGCTGGTCCCCTTAGGACTTGAGAGGACGTTGGCTGGTACGGTTGAATCTTCGTGTTGCTCTACAGCATTCTGTTGGAAATGAAACCCATGTTGAATATTTTGGTTAGAATTGTTGCTGAGATTCCCCGTGCTGAAATTCCCCGCGCTGAAATTCCCCGCTTGGAATGTACTGTTTGAATTGTTCATTTGATTGAGGAAGTTTTGGGTAATTAATTGCTGAGTAAGTTGCTGTTGAAATATATCAGATGCCGAGTTGTTGGCGGCATGATTATGAATAGCATTTAGAAGAGCAGCAACTTGCTCGCTTCCCATATTACTAGTCGCTTGGGCAGCTGCCAAAGCTGCATCATATCCTCCATTATTACCTAAAAACATGTTGTTACCACCACCAATCATATTGTTGAAGCCACCGGTATTTTGATGTTGTTGTTGTTGCTGCTGTTGCTGCTGCTGCTGATGATGATGATGATTCATTTGCAGGTGATTTTGCAATAGCTGAAGTTGAGCAGGAGTAAAGTTGCCAGCTTGTTGTTGCAAAAGCTGCAGTTGTTGTTGTTGCTGCTGCTGCTGCTGAAGTTGCTGCTGCATTTGCATCTGAGTTGCCGCAACAAGAAGTGCATTTGCTCCCTCTTGGGTGAGCCCAGTGTTACTTGTTTGGATTTGTCCTGGAATCCCCGGCAGAGGGGGTGTAGACACGGGCTCGGTACCCCTTTGATGTTCCAACGAGTTTAGACTGAAAGATCCCAGTGAAATATTGCCCATTAACGAATTTGCCAGCGGATTATTTTGCCGAGCGACCCTCAGGGGACCAAGAGCATCTTGATTCTCAAACTTGTAATCAACAGAGTTCGAATCACCACCATCGATCTCTTTCAATAGTTCGGGAGCACCCTCTCTCAACGCCTGGCGTGTCTTGTCGAGGGCTTTCTTCTCGCCGACGTCGCTCCACAACTTGGTGTGGGGATCTTGTTTGAGGAACCTTCCTGGAGGATTCATGGATCGAATTTCATCGTAGATGAGCTTGCTGTAGATGGCTTTTTGACTTTTGGCTGAGGAGTGCGTTGGGGTAGAAAAAAATTGTTAGGTTGGGTTATGTAGTTGAATTTGACAATGATGATGCTACAATGTCAGCATGGCACTTACGACAAGCAACGTATGCCTTCTTGTGGTGCTTGACCCTGCAGAAAAATAGTGCGAGGGGAGGACAGAAAAAGGTCAGATGTTGATGAAATTTGTATGAAGCGATGCAAATCAGCTGCCTAGACGGCGATGCAAAAGAGGATGCTGGCTGAGAGCACTGATTGATTATGTGCACCACGCCCGATGCTGCCTTACAACGGTTTCCCCCTAATAAACCACACCTCCCCCCCCCCACAGAAAACAAGAAAGCACACATCAAATAATAAATAAATGTTGAACTTACAGCGCTCGAAAGTTCTCATTCCCAGAATGGTGATTCACAAAATTACCACGCCCGGATAGCACATCATTTGCATGTGGTTGGATTATTCCTTCCAATTGCTCTTGGTTGGACATGACTATTTTCGTAATGATATTTTTTCAAGGTGCAGCTGGCGTTGAATAAATGGTAAATAATAACGGTGGCGAAGCTTCAATGGAGCGGAGATTCTTGTTGCGACTGAGGATGATTATTAGGAGGGCGGAGATTTATTCAAAAAGGGGGTTCCAAAATGTGAAGCGGAACAGAAGATGATGGTCTTAGACTTGACGACTACAATAAGATAGTCGTGGTTTTCACGATTGTTACGATTTGAGTGGCCGGCAGAGCATAAATACAATGTGCATGTTATGTCGTGCGTGCGTTGGGTGTGAATACAAGTTGAATTTTCGGACGCTTCGTTGGTTCTTTCAGATCGTGAGAAAGGAAGCTGGGGGCCCCCTTTCGGGTTTTATATGATATCTTTACACCCAAAAAAGCAATGTAATGCCCGTTTGAACTGTACTGAGTACTGGCTCAACTAATTCTCCAAACTAGGGCGGGCACAACTTAATCTTTATGTTCCTATCCAAACCCCCCCCCCCCCAGGACCCATTTTCAGTGGGAGTGGAACCCCGGAGGGGATTTTTACCCCGGCCACGTAGACCACCTAACAAAACCATGACGATGACCGACCGATGACTGGAAAGATCCGCCACTCCACTATCGTCTCATTGTTGTCTATTACCAATACATTCAGTGACGACACTATTATCCCCCCCTCTTCCCAACACCATGGTGTTTGTTGATGTTCGTTTCACGAGAGCAGGAAAACAGTCACCGCGAAGAGCAAGACGAAAGTTGTGGCAAAAGAGAACGATCTTCTGCGCACTGTTGTGAGGAATGCTGTCGTGAAGCTCTTGAAGAGCGAAGGAAAAGATGCGGCCGATAGTGATGTTGATGCTGCTATCAAACGCATTCAGGCAATCACAACAAATACCACCGACCCAGGTGCTTCTGATCTCATTGAATTTCTAGAATCCCCCGACGCAACGTTGGAGGCATTAAATACAAAAGACACCCCCATCCTCGCGGACGGTATTGATATTCATCTTCCGAAAGAAATTATCAACGTAGATGATGACTCCGACGCACCAGAGCCTGCGCTAAAGAAACAGAAGGTGTGTGCCTTTGCGATGCTGATGGGGACGACCGCCGAAAAGGGTGTCGAATATCTTCGCTCGGAAAAAGACATCGACAAAGAGGAAAACATTGATGGACAAATTCTACATAAACTGTATGAACAACTGGAGGAAATTGGTCTTGGATATCGTGACATCAATCAGCGGAAGAGATTGGAGGCTAATATGCAAATTATCAAAAATACACTATGTTTTGTGCAGAAGTATTGGAAAGTTCTACTCCGAGCAGAGTTCCCCGATCTCCCAAAGGGCAAAGACGACAACTTCACATTGTCCAAATTTATTTCGGCACTTCAGGAGACAGTTAGGAAGAGTGCAAAGTAAGTATTTATTCAACCTCTTATTTGGAATATATTTCTGCGCTTACATACAACTAACAACTCAAATATTATTATTTTCCCCCATGAAGAAAAAATACCCAGGCTAAAAAGTTGGGACGGAAAGAAAGTACGAAGCTTCGTGTCATGTTTTCATTGCGGAAAGCGTCGTTGCATCTATTCCCCTACTGATGATACATACATTCGTGGAAGTGCCGCTCTTAAAGCAAAGCTCGAGTCTATATCTGATCGTTATTCATGTGGTGATTTGATATTTGATGACGATGACGAAATGAGTAAACTTATTGTTCAGAAGCTGAACTTGACGTGCGAGTCTCAGATCGAGAAGGGATACTACCAAAACGAGGATCGCTTTCTGAAGGTGAAACCTATTTGCATTTATTGTGGAGAATCAGGGACTGTTGGAGGTTTTCTTCTTGGACAGAATGAACTACGTCAGCGCAAACTGACGGGAGGTTACAAATGCTTTCCTATCTGTGTTGAATGTCATGGTAGTGGGAAGAAGGTTGTACGAGGGAGGAAGAAAGATCAATTGGAAGCAAGAGCTGAGCATGCAAATGCAACCAATTAAGCTGTAGTAGTATTCAGTACTCATTTTATGTGTGTATTCGGTGTTGGTAGTTGGCAGTCTGAGGCTTTCCTATGGGTGGCTACTCTAGTTGCTAATGCACTGGGGTAAATATCACCGGGGTAAACCTGGTATACCCCCCCCCACCCCCCCTGGCGAGCGGCGCTGGATAGGAACATAAAGATTAAGTTGTCCCCGCCTAAAAAAGTACGTTGGGATCTGTGAATCTTATCGCCATCCTCGCCAAACCGATACTCCCAAAAGGTCATTTCTTTTTTTTCAAAGTCAAAGGCAACAATGATATATTATTATGATGTTTCCGTCCTCTATACTACTACCCGCTGTAACATGCCTTAGTTGATATGGCGCTGGCCTTCCTTTTTCCCTAATGCGTGCGCAGGCGGAAGATTGGGCGAAAATTGGTGAGAAATTGCAAAAATAATGCACTTTTCTCTATTATACTAAACCTTAGGCTCTTGGACAAAGCTATTGTTGATAGAGTAATTAATAGTTTGTATCTTTTACACCCGTATTAGAGCAATTTTTGACGCCTTCGTGAATCAATGCGGTGGGGCAAGCTTCTTGCGGCTTTCATGCTTCCTGTCAGATACCTATCTACTCTCTTGCTTCACAACTTACAGAGGCGGCAATATAGGCGGCAATATGTCTTACAGTCTCAAGTAATATTCTAATCTCCATTCTAGTTTTATATTATGAGATTTGTGTCGTGTTAATTGGTATTGGTAACCTATCATGACTAGGTCTGGTAACCCAGCATGTTCAGGATTGGTCTTTCTTTGTTGTCCTTCAATCGTTGCTCGAAGCGAATGAGACTCCGTGGAACATCGAAGCTGCGCTCCAGGTCCAAGGGTTTCATGAGGTAGAGTCCAGCTAGTGTTCTCACTCTGGATAAGACGACGTAGACCCAGTTCGCGCATCGATAGTTCCAGTCATTGACGATGAGGACATCTTTGGACATTCCCTGCAGCTTGTGGCCTGTTGTTGCTATGTTAGAGTTGACAGGGACTTGTTTGACCTTGGCGTTGCCCACGTTTGTAGTCAAGGTGTCAGTGAGAGGGAACTTGATTGTGGCCGCAAATTCTTGTGGTTTGAGCCTGAAGGTCCGTGCTTCGGTGCCGGTAGGTGTGGGGTAGTGCTCGAACTCCATCCACTCGACGTCGTCAACCGACACGGTCCATACCTTCTTTCCATCCCAATTTTTACACACCCTCTCCCGCCCATCCTTCCTGAGCTTGACCCTCAAGAATTTGCAAAGCGTTCCGTTGCCTCGCCCTTGGTCGAGATCCTCATTCGTTATGCACATATGGTGGGATCCGGGGTAGATACGTAGTGCGGGCTCGATTTTAGCTCCATTTGCAGCAAACTCAGTCGACCTTATGTCGTCATCTCCCAGCTGCGTGATGACGGTGTCGTGGAAAGCCGCGGAGGCCTTTCTGCGCCGCATTCGCTTTCGCTTTCTTTTGTTCTTCCCAGCTCCTTTTTCATTTTCATCCTCAATCTCAGTCTGGTTTGCCATGGTTATTGATGCCTCTATTATGAGAGTGTGGTCGGGAGGCGGGCTATTGTCAACGATGGTAGGGTGCATTTCTTCGATGTGCTTTTTGAACGTTGCTGCCGTGACGCCATTTCGTTCTTTGTTTGTAGAGCATGCAAAACATGCGTCAGGTGCGTCTTCGGGCAATGTAAGCGCAGAGCCGACGACACGCTTGTTTATGAGCTCTCTGTCTTCACGTGTATCCTCCCCCATCCTCATTCTAGCTAGTATTTCCCCAAACTCGTGGTCGTCTTTGAATCTGTGGCTATTATCAAGAAAGATGGCACAGTTGATGGTATTCTCCCAAATTGAAGCTGCATCGGAGTCTGAGTAGAGGACATCATCTTCTGCACAGATTGGCTTAAGCTGGTGGAAGTCGCCTGAGAAGACTACTGACACTCCCCCATACACTGCGTCATACCTTCTTGTGAGCTTTTTCAGTTGCCTGTCAAGTTTTACGACGTCGCTTGCCTTGAAAAAAGATATTTCGTCAATAATTAGTATCCGAACATCGTCTCGCCAAACAGCCCTCATTTCATCATTGATCCTACTTTTGTTCAAGTGTGCTGCGCTGTGGATTGTTGTCCCGCCAAAGAGGGCTGCTGCCGAACCCGTTGTTGCTGTGAAGTAGAAAGTATAGTCATTGAAGGCGGCTGCGATGGCAGAGCAAAATTTGTGGCAATAGAATTGTGCTGCTTCCATTGTTGTGCTTTTGCCACAACCAGCTTGGCCTGTAATGAACATGATGAGCTGATCCTTCCCTCCCTTCGCTTTGAGATCTCGAACCAGACTGTCTTTTGTACGTTGCACATTTTCATTCAAGGGGCCGAGCGTCGCTCCTAGCATGTCTCCAAGCTTGGTATCGTACTGATCTCCCTCCGTGACGAGCTGGAGCAGAAATGTACAGCAGACTATTTGGTACGCGATGTATTGCTTATCATCAAGATTGTACTTACTAGTCTTTCCCTTTGCAATCTCGTACAGGGTGGGGATCTTGTCGACACCTTGCTGCTTCAACGATCCAGATTCTTCTCCACCATCCATGTCATTGTCTTCATTTGATTTGAGTCCGGCACTTCGAACTTCGATCGCTTTTCGCTGCAACATACATCATAATGGCAGAACATAGCCCAACATTCACAGTAGCTACCAACCTGAGTAGGCCTTTCATTTGTGTCTGGCTCTTTGATTTCGATTGCTTTTCGCTCTACAGAATATAGCACAGTCACAGTAGCACCCACTGTTGTGGTTGTGACTCGAAGAATCTGTCAAGCAGCATGCAATTTATCGTAGGTACAGAAACAGAAATCTAACTTCTATTTATTTTGACTTTCTGTCATACAATACTTAGTTTCACGTGCTAATTCACCACGACGGGACATTATAATGAAGCTGCAGTGAAAGTTTCGCCCTCTTTTCCACTCTAGAGTTAGTGCTTAGTGAATTATCCCTGGAGGCATCCCCTATCTCAGTGATTGCTATTATGGGATTGTATTAAAAGTAGCTTTATGTCTTCTTTCCGAATAATCTTCCTGCATCCTGCCTGCTTGCCTGCCTGCCTGCTTTCTTCTAACCCCACCACTCAGGATTGTCATTGATGTTGCACTTAGTGCAGCGTCTTGGATTGTAAACCACAGGCGCTATGTTGTTAACAATGCCCTCTGTGCGAACGCTCACCAAAGTAAATATAAGTCGCGCCGCTTCCTTATCGCTTTCAACACTAGCACTAGCACTAGGTTTGCTTGACGAACTCCCAGCTATTTCTGCCGTCACGCCAAAGATGCCGATGCATCTAAATAGATAGTGATACGCAGGGTCCTGGGAAGCATCGTGAACCGTTCCTAGACGCGTACATTGTTTGCTGGCATCCTCCTCATTTGGGATCCAAAAGCCATGCTCAGGCTTTGGCTCAACAAGCAACTTTGCTTCAAAGTGCACAATGTTTTGTTCTTCATCTAATATCAACCCCTTACTTGAAGCTTTGATACCCGTCCCGGCCTCAAAGTACCTGAGGACAGTTTCAATAGTATATCTGGGAGCGTAGGCGTACACCCATGTTCTGCAATACTCACTCATATCATGTCCACCAAAATTTAGATGTTTCTTGGGTTTGAGATCGATGCAGAAATCCATACTCATATAATCAAGCATCTGAGAAGTAACTCTGTTTTTGTAGTTCATCTTGTAGTTGAACTCTAGACTGCGTCTCCATACTGCTTTATCTGCACTGCTGTGTCTACTACCACCACCACCATCTGGGCTGTTAATTTTAATATTAAAAATTACATTCGGCTCCCCGTGAGGCTGTCCAAAATAATTTTGCAAGTCATCAAACAGATACTTCAGTGCTATGCCTTCTTTTTCCGTAACTTGATTGCCTCGCCAATCGATTGTTTTACGAGGAGGAACCCACGTGCTTCCATCCGTTGCATCCATTCTGCTCAACCACCAAATAAAGTTTAATAGCTGTTGCTTAACTAAACATGTAGGAAAAGTGCAAAGTGTTTAATTTTGTGAACGTAATTCACAGTTTGCGGCGGATCACTTTACCTGACAAGAGTTCAGGTTCTGTTGGTTTCTTTTCAGCAGATCGACTCATGGGAGAACGACCTAAGGTGTTAAGTTAGAATTACTTAAAGGAGGGAATTGCTAGCTACCCACTCACGTATCTTTGACATCCGCTTAGTGCTTGTACCAGCGCGCCCACGACTGTCTTGGTCGCTCTACAATATGTACCATGTACCATACACTTACTGAAGAGCAGTTATGGGTGGTGATGTATGGTACTAACAAATGAATTTTGGAAAATCATTCCAATACTTCACAGACAGTTTCCCTATACCCCTAGTACCAATGAACTGCAACGGGAGCCATCATAGGTGCTCTAGTTATGTAGTTATTGAGATATTCACTTCACTGCTATTAAACGCCTAGTCCTTGTTTTAAGCCTACAAGTGTACCTGCAGCGATCAAATCTTCAAACCACCGCCCAATCTCGTACACAGTGGTCCAATGGGGTCATGTCTCGCCATTGGTATCGTTGGTTTCATCTTCATCACTCTTATTGCTGCTGGTAGGGGGGTCGGAAGGGTCAAATTGCAATCTGGCGCCGATAAAATCCCCTTTAAAGAGTTGGCGCGCCCGCTTTCTACCCTATCCATCAAATCAAAGAACAAAACAAAACATGAAACCACTACCTTCCACCGTGCACCATGTTCCTGAACTGCATACAATGTATTCAACCATTATCAGTTTAATCTGCGGCTGTCCGGCCGCATTTGGCAAATGTCAAATATCAGCCACGTCGTGTTGTTGCAAAATGGCCTTCTGCTTCTGTCACATTGTACGTAAGTATGTATCGTACTGCGTATGCCATATGTATTCTAAAAAATTGACCGGTATCGCTATCGAGACTCTGATCTCGGTTTTTATTTTTACTTGACATTGAGCGCATTCTTCCTCCTCCTTATGTCTGCATCGTCCTTAGCTGCCAACTCTGCTCTGCCAACTCGCTACGTAGCTTGGAATTTCGGGATGCGAGTCCTTTGTTTGTATTGTTTTCCACGTCTATGCGCTGTTGCTTTTCCTCAGCGGATATTTTGGCGGCTTCTTCGTTGATGTTGTTATCACTTGTACTCCGGGCTGCAGTATGAAGCATGGGCAACAAACGTCTGACCTTATTATTTGCCTTCAGTTTTTCGTCCCGAGCACGATCTATTTGTGTTTCCATCTTCTCAATCTGCTCCTTGAGAGATGTGATGGTGTCGGTGGAAGTTCGCAAGTTGTGTTCGCTACGCGATCTTCCCTGCCTTTGTACAGACAATACCCTTTTCGCCCTAATCAACGATTCTTTCAGTTCATCAATCTTGGCTTCTTTCTCTTTTGCATCCTTTGACACCCTCCTTAGTTTCTCCTTCAGTCCTGCAATATCCTTCTTACCATCATCTACGGCATTCTTGAGTTCGATGCAGCTGCTCTTGTACACTTCGATCTCACAAGCAACGCCCTCAGCTTCTTCTAGACGAGCTACCACTAACGCCTGCGTTCGGATATCAGCTTTCATACGATCAGCTTCTTGGGAGGAATTCCCTGCGACTTTTCCTCCGCGCCCAACCCTCAGAATAAATTGCATTTTTTTGCAGCAAAGTAAGCGTGGAGACCGCTATCAAAAATCTGCACCGTTTGAAAAGGTCATCTACATTTATTATTTGAACCCCACGACATCTTCTTCGTACAATATGCGTATTGTAGCGGGTAAGTAGCGGTGCTCTCCGTTCAGCAACCTCCATGAGCATTTATTGAGGAGTCCCATCTCCAATCTAGGTGTGCCCAGGAGAAGGAGGAAAGAGAGACACAAGAAGTTTACCGGATACTAAAACTCGGCCTGTAGAATCGTACGAATTCCTCGCCTTGTGCTCGAAGCCCCCAAACTCGCCTCCTCTCACTCTGTTTAAGGTGTGTTGACCATGGTGATGGTGGTTGCTGGCAAGGCGGTGGATAGAGAAAGAGGAAGAGAGACATAAGATGCTAAGAATTGCCATGTGTTCAGTGGATGATATGGCGGGCGGCTGTTTCATCTGGCTTGCCATAGCACGTGTCAGAGCGAGTCAAAAAAAGCATAGGTGCATCATATCATGAGACCATCGCTCCTACGCTCAGCTTGATGGATGAGTCGATTGCCATATATTGTACGCAAGGCAAAGCTGATCGCAGCGTCACAAAAAAGCTGTAATACCTGATGCCAGAGCTGTTTTATATAGTTTAGAAAGACTTTTGGCGGCGATATTTATGACACGTGCCCAGAGACGAAAAAAATACACAGCATGCTGGAGCACCCGCATGATTACGGCTGTATGACATAGTTTCTGCTGGCTCTCTCTCTTCCTCCCATCTATGACGGAAATTTTGACTTTTGTCATCTAATTATACTTCAATCGCCGCTTCTAACAAATTTCCTTTTTCGTTCTCGTTTTAGTATTCGTTTTCATTGCACAATATACAACAATGGTCAAGGCATACGAACTCCGTGGACTTCCCAAGGAAGAACTCCTCAAAACTCTTGGAGACCTCCGCAAGGAGCTTTCTGACCTCCACGTTGCCAAGGTGACTGGAGGCGCCGCCTCTAAAATTGCCAAGATCAAGTCTGTGCGTAAATCCATCGCTCGCGTTTTGACTGTGCACAACCAACAACAGAAGGAGGGCATCCGTAAGGCCGCCGCTGGATCCAAGTACATTAGCAAGGATTTGAGAATGAAGAAGACAAGGGCTATTCGCAGGGCACTAACAAAGGAGCAGAAGGCCAAGAAGACTTTGAAGCAACAGAAGAAGGATACACACTTTCCTATGCGTCGCTATGCAGTAAAGGCATAAAAGATAGATATTGCAATGTATCATTATATACTTACTTTTGTATGTGGGGGTCTTATTTACCTCATCGACAGCTGATTTAGCTGCATCACTGCTTCATTGTAACGGTAAGTCATTTCTTCGACCCTTTCAATGAGTCCTAGGTGGTCTACCTTAAGCAGCCGTTCATTTTCTTTCAACAACTGGAAGTTTTCTGCCCTTAACAACTTTAGAGTATCAAAGTTGTTGTCTTTCATGGCAAGGAGAAGTGATTCATTCTTCTCCCGGAGGGCAGATATTTCCGCCTGCAAATTATCATTCGCAACATCTTTTGCTTCAGCAGCACATTTTTTCTCCAAGTCTGCCATAAGATGAGCAATTTGCTGTTCTAACGAGTGGGCATTTTTCTTGCATCTCTCCAACTTCGATTGCGTAGTTAACAAATCTTTCTTCTCTCTTGAAAGTGATTGCTCCAGCGACGTCACTTTGCTCTCAAAGTTCTTACATTGAGCGCATTCTTCCTCCTTGTTTGCATCTTTCTTAGCTGCCATCTTTACTCGTGCCAACTCGCTACGTAGCTTGGAATTTTGGGATGCGAGTCCTTTGATTGTATTGTTTTGTACATCAATGCGTTTTTGCTTTTCCTCGGCGGATATTTTGGCGGCTTCTTCGTTGATGTTGTTATCACTTGTACTCCGGGCTGCAGTATGAAGCATGGGCAACAAACGTCTGACCTTATTATTTGCCTTCAGTTTTTCGTCCCGAGCACGATCTATTTGTGTTTCCATCTTCTCAATCTGCTCCTTGAGAGATGTGATGGTGTCGGTGGAAGTTCGCAAGTTGTGTTCGCTACGCGATCTTCCCTGCCTTTGTACAGACAATACCCTTTTCGCCCTAATCAACGATTCTTTCAGTTCATCAATCTTGGCTTCTTTCTCTTTTGCATCCTTTGACACCCTCCTTAGTTTCTCCTTCAGTCCTGCAATATCCTTCTTACCATCATCTACGGCATTCTTGAGTTCGATGCAGCTGCTCTTGTACACTTCGATCTCACAAGCAACGCCCTCAGCTTCTTCTAGACGAGCTACCAACGTTTGGATATCAGCTTTCATACGATCAGCTTCTTGGAGAAGAATTCCTTGCGACTTTTCCTCCGCGACTAACTTTGAGCTGAGGCTGTTTATGGTGTTATCCTTTTCAAACAACAGCTTGGCAGCATCTTCAAGAGATGACCCAGGAGTTGAAAGAACACCGCTTCTATCCAACGAATGGGTAGATATTGACCTATCTACATCTCTTCCAATATACAGCTCACGAGTAAGTGTTTGTTTCTTCTGTTTCGCCAAAGCCAATTTGCGTTTCATGTCTTTAATGATCCTGTTCTTTGTCTCTAATAGATCATGCAGTGCTGATAATTGTGCTGGGAGTCTCGAAGACTTGACAACTGCATTCCTAAGTCTGAACAAATCCCTCGAGTATCCTGTCAGCGGCTCAAGATTGCTCTCCAAGGCAATCATCATTTGTTTCATCTCTAGATGAACCTTGTTGATGTCATCACCAATTGCATCATCATCAATCCTGGGACCACTGCTGGCAGCACCCGCCTGCAACCTAACCCTGTCTTTCTCCAACAACGCCCTCATGGCTTTTGCATCGGCTTCGGAATGCCGCAACTTTTTCTTCAGCTCTCTATTCTCCTGACCAGAAAGGAGTAGCTGCCTGAATAGCTCCTTGTTTGGAGTGTCGCAAGAGTGAGACTGGTCAAGTAGTTGTGCATAATTGAATTCGAGACATTTGTTGTCTTCTGCCTTGATTGCTGAATTGGCGAGTTTCTCCAAGACACTATCATATTCCTTCATCAGACATACGAATTGGACCTCGGCAGCTGCAGGCATCAACACCAAATCTTCCCCTATTATCTCCTTTGCTCTCTTTTTTATCATAGGCGACATGACAGATGAACCATCACCTTGGAGCGCTTTCATCTCTACCTTCAGCGCATCAAGGGCGTGCAGAAGGATTTTCTTTTCGCCGTCCTCGATATGATCTCTGCGTGTTTCTGACAGTGCAAAGAGCTCCCTTTCAAGCCGTTCGATTGTTACTTTGTCCACTTCCCTCTCAGCTTTGATGCTGGATAATTGCGAGAGTAGCTCGGCGGATCTGTCAGTCGGAGGTAGCTCCACGATACCCTGCCGCAAATTATTGGCAAACTCAATTACGAGAGCAACCTGGCTAGATTCCATGCCGAGAAACTTGACACCCTTTTCTCCGATCTCTACTGCTTGTTGTCGCAGTTGACTCAACAAATCGTTGCGCTCGCCTTCAAGCCATTGAAGCTGTCGTAAGAGCTCAGAATTCTCACTCTTCAGAGCATTCTCTTCACATTTGAGTACGACGTTAATCTCTTCTTCATCAAACAAGAAATCGGGACCTAAATTGGCCTTTTGTTTCAGAATGTCACATGCTTTGGTCAAAACGAGACATTTATCCTTCTGGATACAGTAATTTTCCTCCATCTTCTTGAGATCAAAATCTCGTCGCCGAATATCAGCCTCCAGTTTGGTTTGGTAGCGAATAGCATTTTCCAATCCATGACCTTTTTCGTAGAGGCTGTTCTTTTCTTTGGCCTTGTCGAGCTGTTTTTGGATTGTTTCGAGTTTCCGTACAAGATCGTCGCATTGTTGCGTCAAATCGCTTTCCCTTTGCTTTAAGCCATCTATGTCCATTTGTGCCTTGACCACGCCATCTCGTTCTTTTCTCACGGCAGCAGCAATTGCTTCCTTTTCATTGCATTTGGCTTGGTGAAGTGCCTGAATTAAATGGTCCAGATCCCGCTCTGCTGCATGTTTATCGGCTACACACAGATCATGCGAGGCTCTTAGGCATTCATTCTCTTTTTTCATGGCCGCTAAGTCAAGATGATGAGCTTTCGACCTCTCATTCTCGAGCTCTGTCGCCAGCTTGGATATTTGTCGCATTGCCGCTTTTTCCTTCCTTAGAAGGTTGTTGTTATCTTGTTTGACGTCAGCCGAATTCCGCCTCATTTCGTCGTTTTCGGCTGATAGGGAGTCAACCTTTGCCGACAGCTCATCACTCTTGTCTTGATATTTGCTCTTTTCAAGCACAAGCGTATCAATCTCATTCACAAGGACATCTTCATTTTGTTCCATTTCAATAACAGAAGCACGAAGTCGCTGATTCTCCAACTCAAGCATATGCACATCCCGCTGATGTCGCATTACATTTTTGTTCTTATCTTGCGACGATCTCTGATCTAGCAATGATTTTTGTAGGCTCAGTTGATTCTCGAGCTGTGTCTTCTCCTCTACGAGAGTATCATTGTCACCACGCAGCTGCTTGAGTTGGAGTTGCAGCTCAGCAATTTCATCTTTGCATTGTATGAGCTCGTCATTGCAGATCTCGAGCTCTTTATTTGTATTAGAAGCATTTCGGTCTATTTCTTGTTCCAACGAAAAAATGTAGTCCAAAGCGTCGTGCAGATTCCGTATTTCGTTGTCCGCGTCGGAATATGAGGCTGAGTGCATTGTTGATTTAGCTGTCTCGGGAGAAGACTGGGGGACCTTCCTTTGCCATTGAAAGGGTCAGTATTTCTTGGTGAGGGGAGATTGTCATGTACCACGGCTTTGCTCTGTCCTTCTTCTCGGAAAAGAGGAAGGTGATAATGCTGCTGCTGCTGCTGCTGCTGCTGTGCTATTGTGCTATTGTAGTGCTACGAAAGTTGCAACAATCCTCCCGTCATGGTGCGAGGACGCGAAAGACGGGATCTCCTTTGGCACCAAAATAGAACTACCAGATTTTGAAGAATGCGAGGAGTTTTAAATCATGCTCTGAACCTCTTTTTTTATGACCCACGTCGATTCACGAGAACCTCTTTTTTCAAATTGATCAAAGGGAATCCCCCCCGACGATGCTCCTTCTCCTCTACATCTACGCAACGGCGGCACTCCTTGCCAGCATCCACACTGCACACTGCTGGCAACAATGGAATTACTCATCCTACAGCACGGACGAATGGCGCCTAACTTGGTCGTTGACACACGGCCCAAACGCGAGGCGAGGACATTCTCTCGTGTTATTCAACCAAACAAATCTCATCTTGTTCGGTGGACGGGGCAATGATGCACATCGAGTCCACGTCCCAAGGCGCTTTGACGTCATTGAAGACGAAGGAGTGCTAGAGTTCGCCACCAACGAAGTGCCATTGAGCTCACGATACTCACCCGAAAGTTGTTCTCCTATACTAACGTGCACGTCATTGCTTTCCAATGCTACATCTGGCAACGATGAAATGTGTACGTACTCATGGCATAATCTGCTCAAAGATAATCCAAATCCAGAGGATGTCGAAGAAGTTTGTGGCTTTGTTCCGGTGGGTACATACTACAATGATGTGTGGATTTATGATGTTAATTGCCTAAGGTACGCAGACCTTGCGTGTGTCGACGATGGGTGGAAGATCTTGCATCCTGGCCTTACCTTTGGAGGGCCTGGTATTATTCCGAGCGAGAGGTATGGTCACGGAGCCACCATGTTGAACGAAACAACCATGGTCATTTACGGTGGCTACAGCCAAGGATGTGAAGACTATTGCGATGATTTGTGGTTGTTTGATCTAGTAGGATTGAAGTGGTCAAAGCAGCAGGAAACCGCGGAAGGTCCGGGAGAACGATGGAAATTTAGCATGGTTGGCGATTCGTCTTCAGATATTTACATCTTCGGTGGACACCGCATATGGCACGGATTTAGCAGCGACAACAACGCCGAGAATCGGTGGGAAAGTAGTGAACTTTTGCCAAGGGGAGGGTACCTCGACGACCTTTGGGTATACAGAAAAGGTTCGTGGACAAACGTGAAAGGTAAAGAGACGTGTGTCCATGCACCTGGACTCACGTGGGAGAGTAGAAATGATCAACACTGCGATTTGATCTGGCCAAGGGCAAGGTTTGGCCACGCTGCTGTCTACGATGCCAAGAGAGATGGTATTTGGATGCATGGAGGTTATTCGACATACTTCCCCTATCCTACAAACAAGGACACTGGTAGCAGTTTGGGCGTTGGTAAATTGGGTAGAAATCACATTTCTTTTAGTCCAACGTATCAATTTTATCTCGACGACTTGTGGTACTATGATATCAAATCTGGATTTTGGGAGAAGAAACGAATATTTGGAACTAAACCTCGTCGGCGCCAAGATCACGTGCTTGCATTGGCAGGAAATACACTGATTTTGCACGGTGGATACGGCGACAACCACATCTTCAATGATACTTGGCACTACTCAATTGACGAGAATCGATGGCTCGAAAAGGTGCATTTCGTCCACGCTGATTATCCAGACAGTTGTACAGACGACGTTGCAGCCATCGAAAATGATCCGAGTTGTATTGAGTTAGTATTTCCAGATGATTTGAGGCGATCCAACGAGACAACTCTGGCTCTAAAGTATCAAGATATACTGCCATTCAGCCAACAGGATGGATACACGCCTGATCCAACGCATCCATTATATTTTGGAATAGTACATGATGCCGAAGCGTTTGTCGACGAGCTTCGGGAAAAGTTTTTGAACCGAGGGATCGACCTTGAATCAACTGTCCCAGATGGCACTGCTATTGCGCCCAAAGCAGCCACCGGTCCACGACAGTATGCTCGTCAGAAAACTGTGGCGTACAATGAGACGACTGACCTTGCAATATGGGAGTGGTGCACATCTGTTCAGGGAGAGCCGACTCGTGGCCAAACCACAGATAATAGAGTATTCATCTCACAGCCAAGAAGACAATCTCCAGGGTGGGATGGATGCAGAAATCTCCGGTGGAAGATGCCAACCTCTCGATCAGACCACGCAAGCATTTTTGTTGCAAAACATGATATGCTTGTTGTTCATGGAGGGTTGGGTTACGGTGAAAACGAAATACTTTCAACTGTTCCAATTACTGATAGGTCACTAGCTACCAATGTACTCCATGATCTTTGGGTGCTTGAAGTACATACCTGCTCAAAAAACTGCTCGAAAAATGGAATCTGCACCGATGGATATTGTAAGTGTGACCCAGGATTTTACGGTTCTGACTGCTCCAATACGACGTGTCCTGGATCAGTGTGTCGTTATGATGAAAACAACGTTCAGCACTGTACTCATTGCTGTTATGATACTGCAGGAGGAATCAAAGTTCCTTGTCAATTCAATGAAAACATCTTCACAGGTTCATCTGAAGGTATTTGCGATGGGTTCGGTACGTGTCAGTGCGCTCCTCCGTACATTGGGGAGGACTGCAGTATACTGGATTGTAAGCATAATTGCAGTTTCAATGGTTACTGCAGCGTCCAGTTTCCGCAATCGAGATGCTTGTGTAACGACGGATACACAGGAGAATACTGCCAGCACCGAGAATGCCAGCATAACTGCTCTTACCCGAACGGAGATTGCAATACAAAGACGGGAAGATGTAATTGCAATGCTTTATATTCCCCCTACGACAGAAGAAAGCAGTGGACTACATGGCAGGGCGAAGACTGCTCCTGGATTCCAGCATGGAGTGGACGAACAGCCATCTCTCTTTTGCCATCATTTGTTGTCATTTCTACCGCTGTCATGTACATGTACGCAATCAGTAGTAGCATTTGAAACTAACAAACACGTTTTCTCCGGAATTAACCCCTAGTCTTCGACGTTGCCCATCGGCAATGATGATGAGGTCTTTCCTGTCCATTTGACTCCATCCAATATGAGGCTTCCCCACTTCTTTTGCATTTCTCGTCTTCTAGACTGCTGTATATTCTTCTTTGATTTGAAATGTATATACGAGAAGAATGCGCCAACAGAAGTTGTTATCCCACATATCTGAAGTAATGATATCCGCAATCCAAACACAACGGATGTTACCACTATAGCAAAGACTCGCCGGATGCAATTAAGTGATGCATGATGAACGACTGAGATTCGTGTCAGTATTGTTGTAGAAGAGAGGTTGTACGATGCAAAGGCAATTCCATTGACTAGACAGAGCATGAAATATCGCAGCAGAAGGCGAATAGGGAGATGCAAATATTGTTGCGCTGTTGATGGCCTTGACAGATTCTCCAACACTGCAGGAATACTCATCAATAGACAGCCAATCTGTTGCATTCGGTACTGCAAATTTAAGTCATCCACCACTGTTGCCTTTCCTTGTGGAGTGGAACGAAAAAGCTTTTGATGAACTCCTCGAAATGAAAAGCAAAGATTGGCGAGGAGAACAACACATGAGCTTGTCAAAAGTGAATGTGAAGCTGTTGTCAATTCCAATTCACCGTTGGAAGGAGATGCACCACTTGCACGATGGCCCAACGTGCTTAATACCACGCCAACTATTATTCCTCCCAATGATGCCACTTCTTCTGGAACTAATTTTTCAATACCCCAAAGAACCGCAGTTGCTGCACTTGTGATTGGTTCCGCTGCTTTGATTGTTTCGACAAATGCCGCTGATCCCGAATTGAATCCACAGTTTGTAAGGTAAAATCCTATTGTAAAGTAGATTGCAGATAGTAACAGTTGATTGTGAATGCGATGGTTGGCCGCTGATGGATTTGAAAGTGCAAATAAAGCAGTTAAAATCCCACATTTACGTTGTTGCTGAGCAGTCGACCTACCAGTCCTCGAATCGGTTTCATTGCTTGATTTTCGTTTGTACGTTCCATTCTCACAAAAATGATGTGTATTATTATTTGATCCATCTTCTTCCTGCTTGATCTGCAACGGAACAGGTTGCAACCCTGCACTTGAAGTATTATACTCCTCATCTCTTATTCCTCTTGTTTGCAGGTATAGTATTGTTCTCAATAGAAGCACCCCTATCACTAGTTGTTGTAAAGTCAGTAGCAATGGCGGAAGGTTATACGTCGATAGTAATATTTTTGAGGTAGCAATTGAGACAACACCAAAAGAATACCACGAAATAACGAGTATAGCTGTTGGTATCCTGTCGCTGAATGATGAAGTATTTTTGCCTTTGGTAATGGGGGAATACTCTCCGGTAGCGTTTTCGTTGTTCATTTTATTTCTTTGCGACGATGCATATGAGGGATGGGGTCGTCGTCTAGTTCTCCTTGCAGGTAAGTTGTTATTATAATGGGCATTATCATCATTAGGACGAGTTAAATGAGCAGATGCAATATTATTCCCATAGCTTGAGACGCGAGGCAAAGCTGTCTCGTGAACATCACCCTTGACAAAGAAGGCACCACCATCAGACTTCGGCGGATCAGCGTGCTTCCGTTTACTGCTGCGTTGATTTGTGGTGTTGTGTTGATTCATTTTGTTGTCGGCTGCGAATATATCTATTACACAAGAGAGTGAATGAATTATGAAGCGAGCGAGGGAAAAGAAAAAAGAAAACGAAACGCAGGTGTGGCAGCCTACTCTTAGTGAATGGGCAATTAGATATGCGGTCAAAAGGGAACATCGACTGTACACACTACTACGATTACTACAATCCTAGGGGTCCTGGGTGAGGTTTCCCCCATGCTACCTTCAGACCTTTGGTCAACACTGGGTGAGCAACGGTCTTGGCAGTTCGTCGTCTCTTTCCACCTAGTAGTTGCTCGTCTTCGCCCTCAACCTCTCCATTGGACATAAACAACTCATCATTCAACCGCATTCGGAACACCCTGACCAGTCTTCCCCAATTGGAATTAAACTCACCTATGAACAAGTTACTCTTGGCCAGAATCAGCAAATCAGCAATACCAGCAATATTGCGTTTGTACCGATCGACACAGTTCTTGTTACCACCCTCGGCGTTGAGGTGGGATGAGAGGATGTCATCTTTTGGCATTGGACCAAAAAGAAAGTTGAACTTGTGACAATCATTCATCATTATATGCCCTTGGTCATCCTTCTTCATGAAGGAGAGCTCTTGTTTGACCATCTTAGGGTCATCTGTGGCAACATAGATGAGATGTGCTTCGCCGTCGGCATTACAAGGCTTCTTGTGGTAGCCTTGCCCAACATAGTGTGAAAAGGGGATGAAGTCCCTAGGGATCTTCCGTCCAGTACCCTCTCCATATCCACGAGAACGCCAGAAGTTGTGGACTTCCCGTTTGGATTCCTGAATAAGCTTATCCCCACGACGGACATGGATGGAGTCGTAGTCTATATTCAGTGGAAGGCCGGCATTCTTGATGAAATTCTCAACATCGCGCGCTATCCATGGCTGGAAGCGAATGACACCCGAGCGGGCCATGAGGGCCGAGACAAAGTCCCAAATATCCTCTTCTTGATCGAGATCAGAGAAGGCATTCGCTTCGGCCTCTGAGGCACCAAGTCGTATGGCCCAATCGTAGGCGTCTTTGTTGTTATTCTTGTCGTTCTGGTTACCGTCGCCATTGGCAGAATTAATGGCACTATCAATAGGAGAAGAAGGAACACGATGTATCATCCTATCCTTGATTTCTTGATCAAAGTATTTGCGAAGTTCATATCCTCCCACAACAAGAACATTGGTATCACGTCCATGTGACGATTTACATTTGACTTCTTGTATATCAAAATTCCAATCCTTCCTTCCCGTCTCAGGATCAGTAAACGGTGCCTGTTGCTTAGTGCGAACATTTTCCCAGTCGGAATACTTGAAATCGTCTTGGCAGGGAATGGCACACTTCCGACTTAACCAGTCGGGATGTTGAATAAGTCTCTCCAACCCTCTCGGGAAATTCTCGACCCATCCCCTTGTACCACCTTTCAGTTGTTCACCCTCCTTCTGTTCACGCATTAATACATGGTTCTCACCACCCACTAAGGAATCCGTGGGACAGCCAAATTGTGACCCACCCTTAAATTTCTGTACCCCTTGTACCCCTTGTGGAGAATCGTAAACTACCAAGGACTTGTTAAGAAACGTGGCCACCTCCGCAGCTAAGATGTACGAATTCAGTTGCGATCCATGCCCATTACGTGCGAATGAATCTGGCAAAAATAGTAAAATATCATCACACAATCCATCGTCGGGTGTGACAGTGTCATCGGGAGCGACGTGGAGGTGAACGGGCAACCGACGTGATACCGTCAAATCTAGCTCAGATGGCGGCAGCAAGTATTCAAAGTGGAAGGAGTCCTTGCCATAATCAGACCAAATTGAGTCCAGAAAGGATAGCTGACGATTGCTGTGTTGTTGTTGTTGTTGTTGATGGTGGTCGGATGTAGCTGCAGCTAAATAATCGTAACTGTAGTGATGATGATAAGTCAATCCTTCCATCCAAACGACCGCGTACGACATTATCCCGCAAAGGACGAAGAGACCGCCATAAACGACAGAATTCTTCTTCAGTCCTGATGCTGCTCGGTCTCCTCCAAATCTCACTAGTGGAACGGAAGCAGATGATACTCCTCCATGACTGTGGAGGAAAGATAAAGATGAGGCGGATGTGGCGGAGCAATCTCCAACACTAGAGTCATTGCCGCCCCTCTTGTTGAATCGACGCTGACGAGGCCTTCGAACATCTCCACCTGATCCACTGGAAGCATTAGGTGACAGAACTGCAGCGGCAGTTCTAGAAGAGTAGGAGGCCTCATCGTCAACGCCGCCGCCCAAAGAAATACGATTACCACTATTACTGCCCTGCTGTGATTTTTGGTTAATCATGGTTTCTATCTCGCTTATCAAATGGAGCGGACGACGCTTTTGTTTCGCCGACATGGTGGTTGAGGTGCTGCTATTGCCTAGTGAATTCATGCTGGGCCATATAATATAAGAAGGCAAATCAAATCCACCATGGTTAATGCCCTCTTTGAGTCGATAGGGTCATCGCAGTCACGAGAAGAGTCATCAGACAAAAACTGTACCCCTCTAAATATCTAGCACAAAAATGTTATGGTTCCCATGATGTTATGCTCCAACAGACATTGTACCATACCTAATACCTTTCCGATTGTCGTGTTGGTTTACCCCACATACAAGAGCCAGCACGAGAGGGATCCACTAGCTTAATAATCTGGCGCGTCCCGCTCCTCCATACTCCATACATCCGCTAATTCCTCATTTTGATGTACAACATATTGCAAGTTAGTTCAAGCAGGAGAAGGAGATGGATGGAAACCATGCTATGCGTAAGGTGCAACGATGTTTCCTTCAATCGGATGCAGCCTCTTGAGTGACGACCCGCAAAAACTTTTTACCTTCTGATGCATATCTTTTACAACTCCAATCCTGTAACGAGAACACGCTGAATATTCGGATAATACTACACGGATAATTTGGTGGCTGAGCGATATCGAAACGAGGCACATGAATACACCTCTTCCTTCACAACATAAAAATCGGCAGCAACTATCACATCAAGCGCAATGGATCATCATCAGCCAAGCCTACCAGCGAGGCTTGCATCTGCACTGCTCTCTCCATGGGGAAAAGTCATAGCCGCTCTTCTATGCTTGAAGGTTTTCACCTATACAAAAATTGCGTACGACCAAATGGATGCCGATTTCATTACCTCCTCTGCCTCGCCAGTGCTATCTTCAAATAATTACAATGCGAATCAATTGATGTATTCCAATGATGATCAGGCTCACAACACAAATAATAACAACAACAACAATCCCAACATAAATGTTGGCTCTAAAGGCTTTGTACAATTCAATACTATACCAGCTGCAGACGTAAACGATTACGAAACAAATAGTGCTATGCAACAATCAATAGATGAAATACAACAGTTGCAACAAAAGAAGCAACAACATCAGCAACTTGCGCAAGAGCGAGCTGCAAAAGATAACTGTCAAATAATCTACATTTTGGGAGTCGAAGGTGCCATACATCATGGCTTCACACCAATACTTGAAACACTCGCCAAATCTCAACGTGACCCAATCACAGGAAAACCATACGAAGTTACCTACGCTCCAAAAGTATTACGCTCTGCCTTGTTTGGATTATATCAAGAGAAACGTGACATGGAAGATCCTACCTTGATATCTAAAGTGTTTCGAGAACTATGTCCAGACATGGATGGTAAAAAAACAAAGCATGTCATTATCGAAGACTCATCGTTCCCAAGTGGTGCAATTGATGATCCACGCTCCTATCGCATCCATCGTCAAGCTTCGTGGATGACATCGACAATGGAACAAGTGGCCAATGATGAACTTGCATTGAATCATCCTGTCAATCTACACAAATTTTACGAGCTGTATTCACAACACGCTAATGTACAATTCATTCTATTAAATCGTCCATTCTTAGAAACCATGGCAAGTCATGCCAATGATTGGGGTGAGGAAGTAGTAGGACGATCGAATATGATTCGTGGATTCATGTTGATATTGAAACAGTTCTTGGCTCATTTAAGACGAGAGGAACAATCCAACATTAATGGTGGCATGAGAGGGAACAGAATGAAGACAGCATTGTCAACAATAGTGTGTGCGGACAAGATCATGTCTAAAAGTTATGAGTCGATGTACGAGGCTACTATGGCACGGCAACATATTTTAGATTACCTCACAGAATTCTTAGGCTGGCCGTCAAGTCGATGTCCAGAATGTTATAACACATGGAAAGAAAGTAGAAAAGATCCAGCAAAGGTACTAGGAGAGAAGAATTTAGCCCTAATGTTGAATGACATGAAGGAATTAGAGGGGATATGGCCTCCATTTGATGTGATTGGGAGTGGATTGCCAGAGCAACAATGTTCGTTATAAAAAGCGAGACTTTTCTATTTGGACTAAGATTTGACGACTCGATAAGTAAACTTACGCAGCTTTTATATACGTAGCAGCGACATTATTCCTCATGACCACTTTATTCACGAGCAGGCAACTCTTGGAAGATATGAAGAAGATGCGTCACTTCGTCGTTGAGGTTAGTAAGAGGATATGAGCAGACAAAGCTGAAGAAATCTCTACCGTTGACATCATAGTGGACATTGACAGAACACGAACATTGTCCTTTTGCCACACTTTCAATGTCACTGCTGTTTTCCTTCGTTTCTGTTCCGTTCAGTATGCTTAAGTCTTTCCCCTCAACATCCACTTGTGTGTAGCCAGTAACTCTTGTCCACGCTTCATTCACGCTTACGATAGGGAATGGTGCCTTGGACAACGTAATAACACGTGCCTCATCCGATATTGGCGAAAGAGCCATCTCTAAACTGTTTGGAATGATTTGAGCCAAGCTGTCGTTACCACTAGCACGCTCGAGCTGCTGACAAAATCCCATGGCGTCAAATATCATTTCCACATTGCTCAACTTATTTGTTGGACCAAAGCATGCTCTGAGCATACCGGGCATGACACATTCACTAAGAGCTCCGCAAAGTACTGCGTCCTGGGATCGGAAGATGAATGGACACATCAGAACATTATCAGTAAGGATCATATCATCTTCGTTGAGGTGATAGTATGCCTGGATCTCGCGCGAGGTTTCCATTGATGATGAAGACGTGGTATCATTATCGATGGCGATGAAATTGCTTTTCGGGTGTAGGTAATTGGCAGACGCCCGGATTTGGTTCGGCAAAAGAACGGAAGGCTGCCCACCTATCGAGTTGTTGTTGTTAGCATTGTGGCTTGCTACTGCTGCGGCTGTTGGTGCCGTTGATGCAACAGACTGGTTGTTCGTGGCTTCGACACTGCTGCTCGAGCAACTACCACTACGAACTCCCACAGAAGCCATGGCGCTACTCTTCTTTCCAATCCCAGTAAAAGGTGGCAACGCGACTGCCGGGGCACGAGCAAGCTGAGCATGCCCATTGGGCAAGGAAGCGGCTGATGGAAGCACTTTTACACTGTGGGCTATGCCCTTGCGAGCAATATTTGAAGGTATACTCGCAACGGATCTACTACCAACACCTGCTGCAGCTGCTGCCGGTTTTGATGCATTATCACCAGTAGATGTTGATGTTCCCGATGTTTCAGTTACCTTTTGCTTCTTTGGATCGGTGTCGTCGTCTTCCGACGAAGAGTCTGACGCCAACATGTGCTTTCCAACAACACAATTATCAGACGCCACACTATCACTAGACTCTGGCAAAGGGTCGAGAAGGGATGGTGCATGATAATCGTGATAATCGTTAGATTGGCCCTGTTCCTGCTGCTGCTGTTCTTGCTGGGTCTGTTGTCTTGTATCATTGCTGCTACTAGATAGCTGATTACTGCTTCCAGAGCAGCTAACCTTCTTCGCTGCAAGAGCGGTACGATGCTTTGAGGAAGTTTGCCGTTTGTTCCTTCTACTCATTGATTCCACCTTTCGCAGATCTTCCCCACTCGAACCATGACCCGACTCGGAACTAGACGACAGACTGGATATAGCATGCTGTAATCGACTATTCTGACGGACGATGCTATGAGGCATTGATGTCCGACTTCCGCCGACTCCAGATCCACCAGCTGCCGCAGCGGCTGCGTTTGCGGCGTTGGTTCGTATGCGGCCAACTCGATCAAGCTTCGTCGTAGCATTACTCTTTGATAGAAAGTAGTCACGCTTGCGTCGAAGCCAACGCAGGTTACGCGAGCCTATCGTTTCAATCATAACTGACATCGATGCAGCATCCTGAGCCATGCCCTCGACGCCCTTGGTGATCCGGCTTCCCTGTTGATGCAAGATAAAGTAATGGTGAGCAAAAATACTGAAAGCACGGAAACTTGTCGTATGAGAAACAGACCGACACCTACCTTTTCAATCTCACAACGTCGAAAAGAACGGTATGGGGTAACGGGTTGCTTCAACCAAAAGTCATCCTCCAATATCATTCTCCATTTGGTAACATTTCTTTCACACCTAGCATGATATCCAAAGAATGTATGTACAACTTTACGACGTAAGTCTTGAATTTCGGCAAGCTTTTGCACCGCCACTCGACGTTTGCGATCATCATCGGACCGTTCAACGTGTAGGGCGTCGAGTAATTCTTTGAGTTTGTTAACGTAGGCCTTTTTGCGTAGACGTGTGGATCGGGCGTGTTCACGATTGCGGTCTCGCTGTTTTTGAATGAGGGCAGTGCTTGTTGTAGTTGTAGTTGCAGTGGAAGATGGTTTGCCAGCCTTGGCTTGCAGTTGTTGTGAAGTCGGTTTTGGAGATGTTGTGTGTTCTGGGAAGTCACCCATGGATATTGGTGGGGCTGGTGGAGGTTGCAACAGTGGGTTGGCAGCCTTTTTTCCGACAACCTTGCGTTTCTTACTGGGCTGATCGCTGTCATCACCATTGTAATTACTATTTGCAACCGCAGCAGCAACGGCACGTTTGACACCCGTGCTGCCATTATAAGGAACTGCAGCACCAGCTGCATATTGAGCTGCAGCCTCGATTCGTAGCTTAGTGGGCGTGCCTGCCGCCATGGGCGGGATGGGCACACCTCCAATACAGAGTGCTTCTGGTTGTATCGCTGCTGATGGTTTGTCTGATGCTAGTATTCTTACTGTAGGCACTGTGGTGTCAACACTTTGCTGCGCTCGGCTTTGATCATATAATTGCTGCTGTTGGGCGGAGGCAGCAGTCGCGGCAAGGCTATTGAAAGGTAGGAGCTCTGGCTGCTGATGAGCGGCGAGAGCTGCCTGACTCTGTAATATTGCCGAGTAATTGATTCTTGAGCCTGGAACAGCCGATTGAGTAGTCCCATCCAAAGGTGATGGTGTATCACCGGCTGGTGTATTGCTGTTGCTATTGCTGTGCTGATTATTCGTCATCTTTGCTGCTTATGATAATTAATGGATAATATTATTCACTGATGCAATGATAATTGATCTTCTCTTTGATGTATTGTACTTCTTTCCCGACAAGTAAGTGGAAATGCATTCCATTGAACGCTGCAGCATTCTCTTTTCGTTTGTGGCCATCAAGTGAGGGTAATATGCGCTTGCATTCCCATCGTTCGTTGGAATGTTTTGAGGGCAGAAGCAGTCGAAATTAGCCAAAAATGTCAACGATGACGTCATGAAAATATGTGATACGACGTGACGATATCACACTATTACGATTACGTCATTCAAGGAGGAATTAGTAGTGAAAATGACAATCGTAGCACAGCAGCGCGCCATCCATTTAAATCTCTCTCTCTCACCGCCCGTTTACTTTCGTTCAGCGATGCCCTCATCGCTCATTGCCTTGTATTTGTCCTCTAGTGCGTATGTATCATACTTTATGTAGGAGATAACAGCGCTCTTCTCTGCACGAGTTGGCCACATCATAAGAACTACTTAGTCCTGAATGATCTTGGTCTCGACGGATCTAAATCTGCGTAGACTGTTCACTTCTTCATCATTCAGCAGCTTCGGCTGTTACCATGTTTAGTGTATGCCGTTTTGACCCAAATCAACAACCAATTCGCATGTTGCTTAACCTCGTAGTTGTTCTTCTTTCTCACAGCTTTATATTTGTATTTGTAGACAGATACGACAGATACGTTGAAGTACGCCTGCTGCTACCAAAGTCATTGTAATGATGTCTGCCAATCAAACCAACATGCCTGCTGCCTCTACATCATCTACACATCAGCCATGAAGAAGTACTAAGTAAGTATGTATGGGGTAGATACCGTAAATGAGCTACTGAGCTACTTATGTGTATTATGTAGAACCTGCATGCCGGTTCGATAGCGAGCGTTTATTGACGGAATTAGTAATAGCCCACTTACTATCCCCATACGGGCCAAAATACCGATTTCACGATAGGAATAGTATTGAATTACTTTTGTTCCACCTTAAAGTAGGAGTACCAGTAGAAATTTTCTCCAGACATTGTTTTCTCGTTGATCTATTAGATCCTACGTACGTGGATTTCAACTTTTTTGAAAACGGCCTCAATTTGGCTCTTTCTTGGCTCTCTTGTTTGAACGGTCTTGAACGGAAAATAGAAAGATAACCCCAATTAACCCTATTGCGAGCGTTGGATTCGAAGCAACTTCTTGGAACCCCAAATAAATGGAACTTATCTATTATGAAGTAAAACAATGGTGACCTACACCTACAAAAATTACTATCCAATCTCTTGATCTTCTATGTACTGCCATAGAGATGAAGTTTTAGGTATATGTCATGGAACAAGACAGCACTCAAACTTAGCAAGGTGGTCAATCACTATATCCACTGACAGGATAGATCCTATGAAATGCTAATCTAATAGTAGTAGTATTTGATTATCCTCCACATCTTCCTTGCAACCTACCTTACGTTGGTACGATGCAAACAACAATAATATGCAAAATCGGAAAGGTGCACTCTAAGTATTGATCTTGAGCATTATTAGGAACAAACTTCTTCAAAATTGCAAAAAATCCGCGCGTTCCGAGCACGAGCGAGAGAAGGGGTGGGCTAGAGTTTGGAGGGAGGCCTTCTCTTCTCTCTCTCCCTTCTTGCTGAACTTGCGGGAAAGAGCAAAAATTCAAAAATTGACGAGAAAGTAAGAATTTGAACGGCTCTTGTTGCAGAAATTGGAAATTGAAATTTTTTGAGTAATGGCATGCCGCCACGAAATTTTGGGTGATCGGTCATGTTCGAGTGAGCAGTGCCATAAATTGAAATTGTCCAAATCTAATCGTAGCCATGTCGCCTAGCAACAACTGCCACAGCAACAGCGGTAGTGCTATAATCATCTTTGATTGGGACGATACGATTTTACCATCTTCGTTTGTGGATAGGGCGAAAGCAGAAAATTTATCAGAGCTGCCGCAACAGTTACACAACTTGTTCCGGGAAATAGAGCAGTGCACTGAAAAGTGTTTAGCAGCAGCTTCCAAGCATGGGGAGGTAAGTCTTTGCTCAACTTCTTTGCTCGCTGCAGCATCAGCAGCCTCCTGTTCGTTTCTCTATTCTGTCGCCATGCTTTTTCAATATGTCCCACTCACCCATCTTTGATCCACATCGTCTCATCTTACAGGTTTTAATAATCACCAACTCTGATGAAGGCTGGGTAAATTACTCGGCAGAACGATTCCTTCCTAATCTCATACCAGTGCTCAAAAACTACAGAGTCATCTCGGCACGCACGCGCTACGAAAATTTCTATCCTAGCCAGCCACTCTGCTGGAAGGCAGCAGCGTTTGCACACGAGGTGAATGAACACTTTTGTTCATTAGAGGAGGCGTCAGCTATGTTAGAACGAGAATGTAATCGCATCTCTACTGATAGTGTCCCAGATATAGACATGGTCTCTGCTGGAGACGATTCGTCTCTTTCTGAGGCATCGATTTCATCTACGGAATACTCTCCTGGCGCAGATGAGGTGCTAGGATATCCCAAGTCCAGCCAAGCCTTCTCTTCTCCATATGCATCAACGACCTCTCTTCCTACTAAGGCATTAGTCCATCGTATCCGTCGCGAAATAATTTCATTCGGAGACTCTATGGAGGAACGAACCGCTGTCAAAATCGTATCTGATCAGCTCAGCGCCGTACCCAAAAGTGTCATGTTCATCTCGAACCCCACTCCATCCCAAATTATCGGTCAACTTACCATGCTTACTCATCACATGAACTTTGTCTGTGAGCATAGTCAAGATTTGGATTTGGAAATTACACACAAGCAAGCTGACAAGTGTGCACAACACTACCTTTCCAAGAGAGGTTTGGTACAGCATGAAAAACCCAACATCTTCCAAAGGATTTTGGGTGCTGGATCATTCTCATCACTTGGTGGTGGCGAGCAGGGCGCCTCTCTTGACGAGGAGATGGGACAGTTTCAGCTTTGCTGAAGTAATCATCTTCAGAAGAGTTTCATTTACTCTTTTCCTTCAATAAACGAATACTGAATAGACATAATATAGCTCATAAAAAGTATTAGAAAATATACTACTTGATTTTTTCTTGATTACATTTGAGCTTTGTTCCATGGTGCATTATTTAAATTTGGCTTCTACCTGTTGGTGGAGTCTGCTTTCAAATCGGGCCTAGAGATTACTCCGTCTTAAAGCCTACTGCAGATGACGAAGTTGTTGAAGAAAAATCTAATGCGCAGGATGTAATACGCTGATTTAGTCATATTTATCGAGGCCCCAAGTTTACTCCGTCTTTCCCCTTCTCTGTGATTTGGTATCAACAGGTATCGACACCTCCTCCTGTCCACGTTGTGAAAGTGCGATCAAAGCTGTTCTCAACGTGCTCAACTCTCCTCTGACTTCTCGTTGAAATGCACGTAACTCTTCCACTTCCCTCTCCAAGCTATCATGCATATCAGCACGAGAACTTTTCTTGGCCACCTTCATTTTGTATACACCTTCAGCTTGATTCTGAATGTTTGTGGCTGATGGTAATCTTGACTCGATCTTGTGTTTTCTGCGGATTGATTGAAACCATTTGATTTGGTAGAAACAGGTTACGATACCTAAGATGCCCATAAAGATGAATAGGATTGTCATAATTAGCATGAAGTGCTGAAGATTCTCATCGTCTTCTGCAAGTGCTACATAATGCTTCTGATGCATGACGGCTCGTTATGGTAATCGTCCTATTAAGCATCAGCTACGGCAGGTAGTGTAGGTGTCGAGCATGATCCTTGCAGTAGTAGTTGGAGAGAATGGTTTGACTAAGCAGTTGTTCGGAAAAGACTAGATTTATGTAGCGGGGGCCGGGCGGGGCAAGAACAATGAACATGTCTGGGTGGGTTCTTGGGGCTGCCTGGCCAGAGCGAGGAAAACGAACTCTTACGGTATCATGTTGGATGTTGGACAACTTTTCGATGTTTCTTGCGACGCAGGATGCTGCTTTTGTCGATTCTCTCCACAGAAGTACATATTCCTACGTATGTGTAGTGCCCATCCCCCCGCCTTCTCAGATGAAAAAAGTACAAAAGACGTACTGATGACACCTCGGACACCTCCTCTTCAGAAAAGATTGCAAGCCATATTGCAGCAAATTGTGAAGCAGACACAAGTGAAATTTAGGTAGAAAAGTGCCCAAACATTCACATCACGATGACATCGGCATCGGAAGAGAGAAAGGATGATGCCGCCGAAGACGGCGAAGGTGATCTGATGGTCACTGCCCGCCGCGAACGTCGACTGAGCCGAGCTTCCGTCAATTTTTTTCAAAATGAGACGTCTATTCGAAATTTGTCTATTGGATCTGCAGGTGATGGTGGGCTTGTCGACAGTGAAGGCAGGGTCCGTGATGAATACATTCTACAAAGGCAAAGTGTCAATCGACCAGCCAAACTAAACAAGGTTCCTTTACTTTGTGATTTGACCACATCTTCTAAAATTACACATGTTGATGGATGGATCTTCGCTATGTTGCTTGTTAGTGGCTTCGCAAAGATGTCTTCCAAGACAGATGAACTAAACGCTATCAATGTCTTTCCTATAGCGGACGGTGATACGGGAGCAAACATGAAAGTCTGCCTCAAGCTACCGATAAGGAACCTACTACTCAAGCCAAACGAGAATGTCCTGATTGCGTCCAGAGAAATGGCTGCTGATGTACTTCTTAATGGGTAAGCTTGCATTTTAGCAACAGAAGATTCTCACTTTAGTTAGTCCGTAGCCTTACTTTTTGTTATTTATACAGGCAGGGAAACAGTGGCACTATTTTGAGTCATTTCTTCGTCGAACTCGCGGAGGCTGTGAGGGAAGTTAACAAATCAGACATGTCTGTGGATGAGTTTGCATCTTGTCTCATCAAGGCAGGTGTGGCAATGGATGACGCAGTACCTTGTCCAGTGAATGGTACTTTGCTATCTGTGTGCAGGGATGCATTGGCAGGATTAGAGAAACAGAGACCATATGCAACGCTAGATGTGCTGTTGAGTGTAATTCACAAGAATTGTCAAACTGAGCTTGCGAAGACACCTGATCAGCTTATTGTTGATGGAGTAAAGGTGCTTGAGAAAGCTGGCGTTGTCGATTCAGGCGCACAAGGTTTTGCGTATCTAGCTGAGGGCATGTATTTATCCTCCGTCGGAGAAAATCCAAATGCATTAGATCCCAGCCTATTTCAAACGGCTACACTAAAAACGAATGATGACTCACCTCCAATCAGTGTCGATCACACCGTATGTGATAGCAAGTATAGATTTTGTACTGAGGCTGTGATGCTATTAAAGGAAGGTGTGACCGCCAACGTCGTCTTTGATAGGGTTCAAAAGGCATCGCAAGGAGGAATCGGGGACTCTGCAGTGTTCGTGAAAGGTTTTGATATGGTAAAGATCCATATGCACACGAACGATCCTGATGAATTGTTTGATATCTTACAACCATTCAATAGGGACCCCATACTGAAAAAAGAAAAGGTGGAGGACATGCTAGTCATGCGTGAAAGCATGCATGGAGATGATACTTTGGATCTAGCTGATGCCAAGTTCACAATTATGGGCTTGTGCTCATACTTGTTGCCGCATACTTATGACTTGGATGAGCTTCACACGGTCCCAATATTTGCTGTTCCATCAACGACCCTTGAGCCGATAGATTGTCGCTATGTTTCAGACGAGGATATATGTGTCATATTGAACCAGCAACGCCACAAAGAAACCGCGATTAGGTAGACAACTGCTGCTCCTAACCCTATGCAGCTAAAGATTGAGATACTGGCTGCACTTGCCAAAGGGAAGCCATTGTTGGTGTTCCTCTTTAGCGCAGATAAACGCATCAGCGCCACGGGACGCAATACAATGGTTGCTATTGATATGTTGGAAGATGAGCAAAAGAAGCTCGTAAAGGTATTTGTTCACGGCTGGACTTTTTATGAGCAGCCATTCTTGATGGAAGCAATCAAATTCGCTGAGGGTGGAAAGTCAATTGATGAAGCAATCGAAGCATGCAGGGAAATAGGAGATCATTGTTTTAGTTTCAGTAACTTTGTGACAAGTTCATCGGTCAAGAAATTGATGGCATGGAGACCTGGCATGTTTCCTGAAGGATTTACGGTGGAAGAAAACTCATTCGTAGCATTTGGTCTACCTGTTACAATTCGCGATGTCGCCTTGACAGAAGCTGAGCGTGTAGGAAAGCTCGTGGAAGTGCAGAATAAGGCCATGTCAATGGTGGACTTGCAAGATGCTGAGATCGCACGTGTCAAGGATAATCTGAAATCAGATGAAAAACTCTCGAAGGTAATTGTGCAGACCATTGGACGAATTGACATCGGATACAAGTACTTACAAATGATGAGGGAAAAAAATGTACCGATGATGGATGATGTTGAACTTTCCGTCTGCAATGCGGGTATATTTGCAGCGGTGATTTCAGCTTGGGGAGAGATGTCGGCTGTGTACGTTGTGAAGAAAATATTATATTGATGAATGAGTAGTAGTAGTAGTATGGGAACCATATGGAGTTTATCGCGTTGAAGAATGAAGAAGAGGTGGTACCATAGCGTATTCTCACATATGTCATGTCATGATGTATGTTTGCAGTAAAAAAGTCAACGACTTGATCCTCAAACCCAACAACGCTGTTGGTGTCAAGAATGTCTTGTACTGCTTCGACACCAATTCGTGAAGTTAGTTGGTGGCAAGAATGTCTTTTCTGCTTCGACTTGGGGAAATGCACCATTGGCGGATTCGACCAATTCGTTAAGATAATTGGTGTCAACAATGTCTTCAACTGGGGAGAAGGCACTGTCGGCGTTTTTGACCGAGTCGGAGGTGATGGCAACTCCTCTGATGGTCTCCGTGATGTGTTTTAGGCAAAAGATATGTGTTCAACACGACGATGACACAACGACGACGACGACTACAGGACAATGTTCTATACTTGTCGTAGATGATGGCTCTACCGATGGGACACGTCAATACATTCAAGAAAAAAGGCAGTATTGGCTTGTGCTCATACGACCTCGCGTAAGCTTCAAAAAAAATTATCCCAAGGGCACCAAGATGTCCAATTATCCACAAATCTCTCTTTGAAATAAAACCAAAAACTAAAGATGCAAATTCAAGTGAGCTAAAAAAGGCTATTTCAATCAATTGATTGGGACTTCATCTTTAATATAGCCCAAAAGCTGAAAGTCCTGGTTGTAAGTGGTAGCAACGGCACTAACAACTTCCTGTGAAGTGTATTCTTTTCTTAAATCTCCACCCGTGGACTTCTTCTTATTCGACCCCCAAGTATTTGCAGGTTGAACGCCTCCTTTTTTGTCAAGGTAATTGATCATTTCTTTAGCATTCAAGTGTTCTAATATTGTTCTCATGTCTTCATCAAAATGCTCAACACGGCCAAGGAAGTCAAATGAAGGGCAACCACCTCTGGAAAAAATGAAGACTGACTGACTGAAATAATGACTTCTATGCATCTTTGTGTATTTCTTTCGTTCTTTTGGTGTCAACTTGACAAAGCGTTGAAATGGTAATGTTTCTGTTACATGACCTCGTAAACTTGGACTAACTGGGAACCCATCCATCATGGAGTACATGCTGTATATTCTTGAAAACGGATTTCGAACAAAGCTGAATGTGAAATAATCTGCATTCTCTCTCAAGGCCGACTTGCAATTGTATGGATGTACTATCTCGCGATCGACTTTTTTGCAATTTTTATCATCTTCTCCACAGAGACTCTTCCCTATGAACTCCTTCGTAGCTGTGCCTCCGGATTTGAGGACATGGATGTAAATAAACTTGTATTTGTGGCTTACGACACATCCAGAAGCCCAACTTTTGCCACCGGGTATATACATTAATTGTTTTCTCACGTCTTTGTCTCGGTGAACAAATTTCCCGGCATATCCAGGATTGCTTACTTCAGTTTTGATGAAGCTTCCATTTTCGTTGACGCAGGAGTACAGCTCACAAGTATCACCAACACTGAGTGGTTTCTGTTGTTCTTCCATCACTTTTCTGAGTACTCCTCTGGAACGGTCTCTCACTTCCTGGAGGCTTTGAACTGGTTCATACTCAATTTGACGATACACTGTATTGTGGAATCCGCCACGTATCATTTTGCTATTTTCTCTTATACTCAGACGCCGTCCATGGATATGTGTATCGGCACTATGTTGGACACAGGCCCAAGATGTGTCAACTGTGTTGCTGGTATTATTATCGATGCGCTGCATATCATGTTCCTTTTTAATTGAAGACGAGTCACCGAAGATTTCTGTTACACTGGCGCTGTTTTCTGCAATTGAATGTAGATGAGACTCTGAATCATCAGGCAGTATCGAAACCATGTAAAAATTAATCAAAGCTATAATAATCATGGCTTTCACGAGCAGGATAGCTAATAGATTCTTTGTTGAAATCTTGATGTGTGTGTAAGAGGACATCTCGTGCTGCGTGCTTCTTCTTTATCCTTAAGCCAAGTAGTATCAGAATAGACTATGACTGCTTAGTGCAAAGAGCAAAGTTCTGTATTGATCGAAGTATGGATAAGACGGCAATTGCGGTCGGTGTCGTGTAGCCTCTGCCGTATCTGTACGGTGTGAGGAGCTAGCTGTGGAGGGAGGACGAGGACGTCGGGTGGGAGGTGAAAGGATGTGATGTCAGTGTCGAACGATCAGGTCCGTCCCGGCGGCCAGCAGTCTGTGCTCGGTGCAGGTGGAGGTGGACAGGGCTAGGGGCTAGGGGCTAGGGGCTAGGGCTCGGTTGGAGGGTGCGGAGTGCGGTGGAGCGGGTCAGTGGCTGTGGAGGGGTGGAGCAGGCAGAAGAGGGTACCAATGCGTATTCTCACATGTCATGTCATGATGTTTGTAATGTTTAGGTATAATGTTTGCAATAATAGTGTACATACATAATACCTTTATCATCACACTCAGCGATAGATTGGCGAGTCAATGACTCATTCCGCTACGTAGAGACAACAGCGTATGTACATCATTCAACCACATAGAGAAAAATAATAGCATCATATCTCTTTCCGCTATTACGCATTACTTACAGCATGGTACCAGATCAACGGCCGAGAAGTCAGTAGTATACATCCACAAGATTTCCCAACATCATAATGTTAACTGCAGCACAGTCGGTTACCTACTCCATCACATTAATCCTCATGCTTACTCGACGTCTCGTTACCAGAGGTAACTTCGCCCTTGCATTTCAGCCAACTATGATCAGTGGTGGTTGCAATATTATGCGTTCGTGCTCCATTATCAATCAGCCACGCACCCATGTCATGGTGACATCGTACTATAATCAGTTCTCATCGTTGAAAAGTACTACAGAGCCTCAAGCATTAACTGATGTTATCGAGGATGATAAAGAGTACGACTGGGATAAAATTCTGCCATTTCAGAAGAACAATCACAATTCTGTCAAAATTGTCGTCCCGGATCAAGAAGAACAAACAACCAGCAAAAGAGACGACTTGTATGATACAGAGACATTTCACAACAAACTAGAAGCTACCATCGCTACTGCAGTACAACTAAACAAAAGTGCGATTTGGATAACCATTCCAATATCGAGAGCGAGATTGATGGAAGAAGCTTCCAAAAGTGGATTTGTATTTCACCATGCCGAGGGTCATACTGCAACATTGAACAAATGGCTGCTGGATGATGTAGAGAGTAGAATTCCAACCTACGCCACCCATCAAGTTGGAGTAGGGGCAGTTGTTATCAACACCGCTAAGAATGAAATCCTTTGTGTTAGAGAACGGCGTAACAATTACCGTCCATGGAAGATCCCAGGTGGTCTTGCGGAGCTTGGAGAAGACTTGGATACTGCAGTAATCCGTGAGGTATACGAGGAGACTGGCATCAAGTGTCGCTTTCTTAGTGTCCTTGGAGTTAGACACTTTCACGGCGCACAGTTTGGAAGATCTGATCTTTACTTTGTCTGTCGACTTGAGCCGATACCAATAAGTGAAGAGGGTGATGTTCCAAAACCAGTTCCACAGGAAGGAGAGATAGAAGCAACTTGCTGGGTGGATTTCAATGAGTATCGCGACATGGTAAATTCAGAAGACCCACAGGTTGGACATCCTATGATGAAACAGATCATGAAGATTGTAGAGCAATCTGAACAGAATGATATACAAAAGACAATTGTGTCAAGTGTAGTACCGGGACGCAAACCAAGTCCTGTTTATCATGCTCCGATCCATTCAGAATCTTCTTAAAGATGATGTGTACAAAACATAATGGAAATCGAGCTCATGCACCAGCTCGACTTTTGTGCCAGTATTAAAAGTTTAATCAATTTATTGTTATTGATGTCTCTTACCCACACAATGTTATTATTGCTCCCTGCACTATTATTATCCGTCCCCTCCAATCTATTTTACAATTGCATATTTGTCTCTAGAACAATCCTTGTTTCGTTTCCATTTACTCCTTCTTCTCTTCCGCCTTCTTCTTCTCAGCCCTCTCAGCTGCATCAGCTTCCAACCCCTCCACACTCAATTCAATCCCCGCCACAATCCGTTTCAACGACGGTTTCTTCCCCGTAACCACCACAGTTGCCACTGAAACAGCCTCACGCGATCCATCTTCCTTTTGTTCTTCTACCTCCTCAATGGCATATCCTGCAAATTCCTCACAGTCAGATCCACCAAGGACATAGCAAGTTACCGATTGACTCTTGGGTTGACGCTTGGGCATACGTTCCAAATATGCCACCAAGTCGGAAACTAAATTATTCTCCGACGAGTTGGTAATTACCCTCACTCCAAATTTTGTACTGGGAGCATGTCCCTCAGGACAGTACAATGCATCCGATAAACTTAGCGAATCTTTCGTTTGTTGCATCACCTCATCGAATGTTTCAAACGACAAGGCATCCGTCATACCCGCCTCGGGCACCTTCGACCGATCACTTTTCGCATTCACCTTGAGCGGACTGGACTTGGGCAATTCCAACCCGGCAACTTTGAGATCCAACGGTTTGGTAATTCGAAAGGCACATTTTTTCAGAGGCGTGACTCCATCGGCGTTGAGGCACCAGTTGAAAATGTAGTTTTGGCCGGGGTATTCGTCGGGGAAGGCGGTGGCGGCGCCGACGCGGGGGATGCTGGGGGGGAGGTTGGATGAGGCGGCTGCTGGTGCGGCGGAGGAGAATAGACGACGCGAAGTATTATTATTACAATTATTTGATGCAGCCGCCACAGGGCGAGATGCTAGTAATTTGGAGGACTGGCCTCTGCAGAGGGTGGCTGCTCGTAGTAGAAATCTCATGGTTGATTATTATTTATCGAGAGAGATGGGATGATTGATGATGAGCGTGATGATAAGCGTGAAGTGATGGTGCTGTGATGGGCTGAGATGGCGGGCGGGCGCGTACATCACGTAGCACTTTTCCGCCAGAACGATCGACACACTACTGTGCACCAAAAGCGGAGACCTATCCTCATCCACTACCATATTGGCTATTGATAGAGCATGCTGAGATTCCCTCTACTCATTGCCACACTACTCATCTCTTGTGGCGCAGTCAAAGCCTTTTCTTCACTACAAGTTACCCCTTTTGGAAACAGATCCACCATGGTTACCAAATCAAATACAAGTAGTAGTACGAGCATGAGTGCAAACAACAACAATAATGAGAGAGATCCTATACCAAATGAAAACATATTCTTCATCGAAATTGGATTTGGCAATGACTCACATGGTCAATCAGCTACCAAGGCAGCAGTACGAGCCTGTCGAAATGCGATAGAATTCAACTCCATCCCTAGTATCAAGCGATTAATTCCAGATGGAGGGTATGATGCTCTGAAACTAGATGTGCTATTGGCAGTACCCCCAAAATATCGAGCAAGACTTGATCTAGATGAAGTAGCAAAAGTTTTCCCTTACGGTCATGTTAGGTTTGAGGTACAAGATGGTGGGATGGTAGCTCCTTCTGGAATCGCTATTGAGAAGCTAGGTGATGTTGGAGATGACATGGTTGTCGTCTGTGCCAGTGTTACGGTAGGTCATTAAGAAGAGACGTAATATGCTCATATCTTCTTAGCTTAATCAAGCACCAGATAATAGTTCTTCCACTTCATCGTTGGTGACCTCTTTCACACTTGCATGATTCCAGTTCGAGAATATATCTTCCTTCTCCTTGATTGGGGATGCAACTCCCTTCATTCCTACTAATCCAACACCCTTGCCACTCTCAGCCCATCGAACGAAATCTCCATCTTCTTTGGCAAACAGGCGCATTTGACTGGTTTTTTCTCTCTCCATACAAGTTTCCAATGTCTCATTCTCCTCTGAACCTTTCTGGAGCAGTCGATGCATAGTGCGTAATGCTAGTGGGCTGCGTTGCTTCATATTTGAAACAAGATATTCTGCCTGTTCGGCCACCATAACATCCTCTTCGCATCCAGACTTCCCTTCAAACTCTGCCTTGGTTGCAGCAATCTCCTCCAATCGCGCAATAATACCCTCAACAGTTGGTTCAAGAAGAGCTTCTTGAAACGTAGCACCCCAACTGACAAACGCGCTGAAAACCTCTCCATACATTTGAATTCTCTCCTCCGGAAGTGTTATACTAGGATCCTTATCCTTCAAAAACAAACCTGTCTCTTCATCCAAGTCATCTCGCAGGTAGCATCCATATTCATCTGCTCCAGCGGCATCATATTCACTAATATGTTGAATCAAGTTACCAACTGCCACATTTCGAAAGTCTCCATTAACATCATATGCATCATTATGCTGATGCCCATGCAATGTTTTAGGTTTGGCTCTTAGTGCTTGGCCTGCAAACGAATTTAGTTCTGACAATCCCCTCTCTAAAATGTTGAGTTTGTATGGGCTTCCAATGTAATGAGTTGCCAATCCTGTCGCCACCATATCCTCGGCGTTAGTTTCGTAACCTGTCAGGGCAAGTAAAACACCACACGCCTTGGAATACTCCCTGGATGTTTGACTAAACTCCCATCCCAATCGGGGCAAGAGGTATGAGAGACCTACGGGGTCAAATGCCAATCCCCTCAAAGGATTAAGTATCTTCAAGGAAGTAGAATGAGTTGCAAGAACATACGATCCTAGGAGGAGTGAATATCCTGCATCTGCCGTGAGTCCATGGGGGATAGTGATGAGTGGTACCTTGCTGGGACTGCTATTTATCGTCTCGTCGTAAGATCCACGAACTGCCTTGGACAATGAAATTAGGGGAACCATCAATTCCCGCTCTAATTGATCAAGATGTTTATGCATTCCCGCGTCATAAATGCTCCTAGCATCATACCCACTCGAAACAATTGGCATAGCCAGACCTTCACCATAGTTTTCATGAAGAAGTGTCTTCATCGAATCACTAAGATGCTTCCCCCACGGCGCCCCTACACTTCTTGATGGGGATTCTCCCTCTTCCATAAAAGATGACAGACATGTCGTATTTTCACTCATGTCACAATTACTCGCTGCATCTTCCAATGGGTTCGCAACTACAATTGAATTAATGGCATCATTACTCGCCAAGGCACGTATACGATAGGATAGCCCATCAAGTTCCACCGGTGACAACGATGAATTAAGTAAAAAGACACGTCGTGAATTACCAATCGACCGGATGACAGCACCTGGATTACTCCTAACATTTGTTCCAGTCTCCTCTTCAAATGGGTGAGAACTAGTTCCACTCTTGTTGGTTAATACGAAAGGGTCGAAACGGACCGATTCGGGTATGGAGTAGACAGATGATGGTGCGCCGGTGAGGGCTTGCTCCATGCTATTTCCAAGTTGGGCTAAAGCTGATGGTGACAGCTTTGGTGATAGCCGTGAGGCTGCTTTACGATAGGCGTCCATGGACATGTTGGGTAGTGTGTATTGCGCAGTGCAGTGGTGGTGCTAGTTTTTATGACCCCGGTACCTCAAAATTCCATGGTTTTGATGTAATAATATTGTTTTTTGTGAGACGGCGGATATTAAGTATCATACTTAGAGTACAATAATAGATACATCTAGATGGTACCTGTATGTACTTTGTATGATAGTGATAGTAGAACCTCACGAAATGAAGACCATGGACTATCTTCTTTAATATGTTAGTCACCCATTAAAATACTAAACATGGATATCAGCATGATTAATCACCATACATCATATTATCAAGTATGCTCTTGACCTCAGGCGCCAATGCTTTGCCCAGTTCTTCATACCCTTGTCTTGACAAATGTAATCCATCTGAACCCCATTTTGAGTCTGACTCATCATATGCAAACGGGAAATCTCTATACACTATCTTTCCGTGTGGGCTCTGCCTATTGTAGCTGGTGGAAAACTTTTTCAATCCCTTGTTGACTTTTGCGGCAATATCAGCAGTCACGGGAAATTTCGTTTGGAAAGCACTCCCGGGAATGCCAAGCGAAAGTATATGCATATCTATGATACCTGCTCTCGTTGCACATTCAAGCGTAGCTTTGTGTAGATTGGTTATGGATTCTAATATCTTCTTTGCTATATCGTGGGTGTCGATTGCCATTTGTCCATCATGATAAAGAAGTTCGGGTGCAATGTGACCAAGATCATTCGTACCAGTAAGGATAATCATCACCGAAAGACGCTCGTTCTCGAGTACAAAGCACGTCCCCACATCTTTTTTCTCAATCAAATTGAGCATTGTCATTGCAGTCATACCGGGAAAACCGAGTGTTTGCACAATTGTCGCGGGAGGGTGTGCAATCTCTGTCGTGCTTGTTGCAGACGCAGCTGAGAATAGCTTGTTTACTTCAGATTCAAGAGAGAGACCATAGGGTTGGGGTTCTTTCTCATTTGGGACCAATCCAAACGTAAGTGAGTCCCCGTAACAAAACACGAGTTTCGGTGCATGATCAGCAGGTTGCTGTTGGTTGTTTTGCTGTGGCTCTGCTATTACTTCTTGACTTCCATCATACATCATTTTTTGTTGCGAAGTACCATCATTTTTTCCTTTTGCAGCGGGTTCTTCCGGTGTCATACTCATGATGTTATCTTCTTTATCATATCCCGACGACATGGAAGCGGAACTATTTTCCCAATCATCATCATTCAACCCAGTAAAATCATCACTAGATGGACTATCCACATCAGATCCACCCATCTCCGCCCCAATTAAACCCTTAGGAAGGTCTAATGTTCCATTGTAGATGCAATATCCAGCTACTAAGACACTTGCAAAGAGTAAACACATGATCAAATTTCGCCCTATTCTGCTGATACCACCATTTCGTCCACGGCCACCACCGCGTCTCTGCCGGCTTGCGGCGATTTCCAAATCAAACGACGCGATGTCGACGCCTTCTCCTGAAGATACTGGGCTGTAGTCGCTGGGCATGCTATTATGTTGTTGTTATATTGTCATCATCTCCGTGGCCGCGCTCGGCTGTCGTTCGTCGGATTCGTTCCAGACCATAACACGCAATAGAGCGAGTTAGGTATTGTAGTAGCTCTCTATTGTATCTACTTCTCTAAAGAGAGTGTTATGTATGATAGAGCCATAAGTACTGGTAACATACATAATTTGGTGTACATACCATCAACGTTTTGTGTGGGGGCTCTGAGAGCGAATGCATTACAACCTATTACAACATATTTACGCCAACTTGGACGTTGGGCTGACGTTGGGCTCGCAGAGGTGTACAGTTGGGGTTGCGTTGGCAGCCTCTTATTCGGCTGTAGAGAGGTACCATAGACACTGACCGCCGGCTTTGTTTTAGGGGGTTAATAGAGCAGAGACCATGGCGAAAAAGAAATCAGTTGCACGCAATGGACCACCCGCACCACCGGCGAACCCCAACTCGACCAAAGGCAACTGCGACAGATTGTTTCCAGAGACGCTACTAAGCAAACATAACAAGCAAGTTCTTCACCTAGAAGATCTCATCCCAAACGCAGTGTTTGTGGCTCGCAATGCACTTTCGTCGAAGGAATGCGAAGATTGGATAAACTATGCAGAAAATAATAGTGGATGGGATGTAGTAGCTCATCCTGCCACGAAATGGATTGCTCATCGAGAGTGCAGCCGTATTCAAAAGAATGACTGGACAATGGCACATCGTCTATTTACCAGAATACAACAAATTGTCATTGATGCATCGAAACAACTTGATATATTTGACAAGTCTTCTAGAATCAACTCATCATATGAAAACAAATCTTATCAACCTGTTACATGTAATCCAAATTTAAGACTCTACAAATATACAAAAGGACAATGGTTCGGGAGGCACATCGATGATACGAACAAAATTGAGTGGAAAGGAAGTGATACCCCATATACTGACGTGTCCGAAGCTCAAACGGAAATTACCGTTTTATTCTACCTCTCAACTTGTCGTGGAGGGGCTACGCGGTTTCATTTGCCTAACAGCACGAAGAGGAAGGGAAGCAAAGGCGATGATGGCTCAGTTGCATTTGCACCTACGCAAGGTGCGGTTTTACTGCATGTACACGGCGACAAATGTTTAGAGCATGAAGCTGAAGCAGTTGTAGATGGGATAAAATACGTCTTGCGCACTGATATTGTGTATGGTGTCTGTTGATTAATGTGACAATATGCATTTACTCTCTATTCAGTTATCATATTATATTCATTTGCATTTTATTGTGTAGTGACCTTTACCACTAGGTCCAACTACCCTCAAAGAGGCAGTAATATTTCTGCATTGATTATACACTTTTTGCAATCCCAGTAGATCAGCATCAAGGGTCCATACAGAGTAAAATAATATATGGGCCCGTTAAGTATCACCGTGTTGATGTGAAGGTCTTCAAACAAAGTAATCACAAAAAGAAAGATGAATGATATGACAACCGCAGCGAAAGGATACATGGGTATCATTCTGCAAAATGATTTGACGAGTTGACGAAGGAAGTTATCATTGCTCCATGAAGTTTTGTTGGATGAATTGACTATCCGTCTACAATCCCACCACAAAGCTGTCAAAAATGTAAATATTGCAGCAACTATCCGAGGTATATGCAAAACCCCAACGTGGGCTTTGATCCAATTGGATATCGCGACGCCACTATCATGGAAATGGACGAATAGATTGAGCAAAGCCACAATTAGCGTCAAAAATTGTAGAGGCCGAGAAAATCTATCTATGTATCGACTAAACAAACGAAAATGAAGCCGGCGATGTTGATTACTGCTGCTGCTAATCGAGGTGTCACTGTTTTTCACAACAAGAAATTCCGTAGCCATAAAGGTAACGAAGATGGAGTTGATCAACTCTAATAGCATGAGTTTGTTTTGATTCTAGCACAAGCAGCACCATCCGATGCGGCTCCTCAATCTTCTTCAATAATATGCTGGATGGAGATATCTTCTTCAACTAATATGCTGGACTGTTTAGTTGGTAGTAGGGAGCAAATTGTGGCGCCAAAACCAAAAATGGATGCTGGATTTTCTTCCTTGCTTTATGGTACCAATACGCCCAGGCCGCGCTTTCAACCATTTGTGGCATATGCTCTTGTCACGCCAAGTTCTATCGTAGCCTAGGAAGACTCCCGGCGACGTTGACTCCTAGTGCCCTTCTAGCTTCGAAAGGGACATATTCATGCCAGAAGATAACCCTGCCTACTCCTACTGTTATTCCATCTCAAAAAAATACTTGTTGGCACAAGCACAAGAATGATGTCATGCAGTTAGAAACAAGCCTTGTTGTCCCACCCAATCTGCGCAATTGTGGAAGACTGGGTAGAAAAAAATGTCAAATTGTCACAATCGGGCAGATATTGTTTCTCGTGTATTTTAACTCGTACATAATTCAGTGTCAAGCTGGTTTCCAATGCATTTCACATTCCTTAAGCCGCTCTAAAGTCTGACTTGCCACCACTCTTGCTAACTAACACCGTGCTTCCAATTTCAACTCGATGACTTACGGCCTTGACCATGTCATATATAGTCAATGCAGCAACCGATGCCCCCATGAGTGCTTCCATTTCCACACCAGTCTTGTGCGTTACTCGACATTCACATTCAATAACTGCCCGATTGTCAATTAGTTGTATGTCAATATTGACTCTATCTAGTGGCAGCGGATGACATAGCGGAATCAAGTCTGCTGTCTTCTTGGCAGCCATGATCCCAGCAATTTTGGCAGTTTCGAATATAGGCCCTTTAGGCCCTATCAATTCGCTACTCCTCTGTCCTTTTTCTTTACTTGTACGAAGTTGGAATGCAGTCAGAACTTCTGGTGGGAAGATTACAGATGATCTTGCCGTGGCTACTCGTCGTGTGACTGCTTTGTGGCCGACATCTACCATGCTTACTCCGTTTCCTTGATGGTTTAAGTGAGAGAATGGCTGTGCAACATCACTACTTGTTGGTAAATCATCATTTGTAATTTTCTGGTGATCGTGCTGCTGCATTTTATGAGACGGTCTTTCCCTCATTATTTGACGAATCATATGCATTTCAGATGCATTTATATGTTTCATCCCTCCATTATTCGACCACGCATTCTTTTCTTCCTGAGAAAATTGAAATAGTGCCTCTCGCTCTTCATATGCTTCCTCGCGCGTTTCTTCATCCCACAAGCCTCCAGTATTAGGATGTGATCTTTGTGTGAAGGCTGCAGTAGATTGTGTTGCATCATGGATTTGGTCGTTGTACGTCTTCGCGAGTGATGAAAGATCTTGACTGTCAGAGGCAGAATCAGCTGACGACGGACCAAATATTGACTCACGTTCCGACTCAATCTCTTTCATTTGCTGATGATATAGCGAATGAAGATCGGCGCCGTCAATATCTTTGATGAGTTGAAAGCAAGTACGTGACGTTGCGATGCATCTTGTATTGACAAGTTGTGATGCAGTGGGCGAAAACCCATCATGATTAGCACGGATGCATGGCTGCAGTGATGGACGATGTATAGATGCTATCGCTGCGTTGGAAGATTTTCTACGTAACGAAGGAAGTTGCAATCCTCTACCTGCAAGGCAAGACAGCTGACAACACCGTAGAGATGATGCTGGTGCTTGCATCATGGTGTTTTGACCTTAGCTATCGGCTTAATTGTGGAGAGTTGGATAGGATAGGATGAGGTGAAGTGTGAGAGATGATGATGACAGGGCGCGCCCAAATTCTGGCGGCAAACGGAGCAAAGGTAGTAACTATGTCATTATTATTTGTCGTGAAATTATCTTCTATGATATGGAGCTTCTCTGGCAGCTTAGAGAAAGAAATTTTGGAAAGGGCAACATGATTTTACACTGCATATTATTCCCTCAGTATTGGTGACATGCTAGCTAGTAAATGTTGATGGTGTCAATGAGCTTATAATTGACGATGGGAATCCTGGCACAAAAATAGAGAGACATTGGAAACTAGCGCACAGCATCCAAACCAGATTCACAGCATCTGATTTGAGGAGCATGATTATTGGTTTCTCAAGTCGACATGGTCTATCAGAGAAAAGTTGTATCAATCAAAACGCAGCAATCCAACAGATTTGCTTTTTACTGCCTGACTGTATCACCCTACGGGATAACAAATTGCTCTACGATACTTGACCATTAGCCAAACCACCCTCAGCAACACAGCTCCCAGAACCGGCAGTCAATGGTATGCCCTTGTATGATGCAACTCCATTGCTATCAGTCTTCAAATCAGGGAACACTTTCTCTAAAATCTTCTTCTTCCCAACTTGATTCTCACTTGCCGGTTCTCCCTCAAACCCACAACATAAGACACGCTCACCAATTGCAGCATCGGCTGGTGGATCAACAAATACTACCGAATCATCGTTAGAAGCGCAGAGGACCATACCATGCGAGGGAAAGCCAACAAGCTTCCTCGCTTTTAGATTGGCAAGTACAAGTACCCTCTTTCCAACTAAATCCTCGACCTTATAATATGCCCTAAGACCAGAAGCAATCGAACGCGGTTCCTCTTCTCCAATATCAATCTTCTCGCAGAAAAGTTTGTCTGCCTCTTCGTGTTCCCATGCTTCTTGAATCACACCCACTCGAATGTCGAGTTTGGATACATCTATCTCTTCCAGGGCAGCGTCTTGTGGTGGCGTTTTCTTTTGCTTTTCCTTTTGTTTCTTCTCAGCCTTTGGTTCTTCCGGGGCAGGTGCGGCGGACTCGTCATCATCATCGACAATGGCATCTCCATCGTCTTGAGTTGCAAGACTTTCCAGGATAATTTTCAAAGTGAGTTCAAGATCCTCTTCCTTTGAAGAGGCTGGTTTGCCATTTGGTCCTGTTGCAACAGCCAACTCTGTTGTTGTTCCAGTGCTGCAAACGGCAGCGTTGATGTTGGCAGTTGGCACAAATGCCGATACGAGAGCAGGGAGGAGTGAGGCGATCGTAGTGAGAAGCTTCATGATGTCTGCAAGTAAGAGAGATGAGTCCATAATGGGAGGTGATGTGTGGCGCCATATCTTAAAAGATGTGACTTCTAAAAAGGCGGAGGGCGGAAGTTCAGCGACAAAATTCCCGGAACTACAGAACTGGGAACGGCCGGAAGTTTGGCAGCGGGACAGAGGAAATTACGCGGACAATAGAGCCACGTCACGCAGTCTGTCCACCCTTTTTACGTGGGAATAGAAAGAATAGAAATCTAGATTCAAAGATTCCTTTTGCAGAAAATTCCATCGTCAGCAGAACAAATCCTGCACTGTCGTGATGGATCTACCTCGGAATTCTATTGTCCTCTGGCGGGCCTTTCTGTCCGGGCTCTTCTCTGATGCAGGTGATTCATCCGTGGCGCGAAGTGATGCACAACCAGCACGACAAGCAATGCTCACAAGTTTCATCACAAATTTGCTGATAAAGCATAACACAATTAGTCAACGAAGACTCCAATCAATATACTCCACTTCAGTCGTCTTCTCCGTTGTAGAGAGACGGCTCATTAACTAGGCACAACGGTTCCTCATACCGGATTCAGACAATCTCAAGTCAAGGGTGAGAGAGTTTACTATTTTTGCAAGTTCGGATTGGGAAGGAGTTCGGATGTTATTATGCTGCACGTTTCACGTTGACTCATCACATCAACTCACCATCACCCCTTTCAATCCCAACTTTCCAGGAGGAACAAGACCCCCTTGCTACTATTATTCTAAAAGTACCAAGTATTTATTTAGCAAACCATCAGCTACACAAACTGTAACCACACAACAGCATCAAAACACAACATGAAGAACTTCCGACACACCGAAAGCATGCCCACCCTGGCCATCCTCGATGAGGATTCTTCCTCCTCTGGCGATGATACGCCCACCACTCCTATCCCACGTGCTCGTCCCCCTGTCGGCCATGCCGCATCCATGGCGGATATGGCCGGCTTGTCTCTCTCAGATGATGATGATTCCTCCGAGGAAGGGGAACGCCGCCGTTCCTTTGCCAACATCGTCCCTCCGCACATAGGACACAAGAAGGTTCTTGTTACCGGTGGAGCTGGATTCGTGGGCTCGAGTGTTGCCGGCGCCCTGCTTGCAAGGGGCGATGATGTCGTAATCGTGGATGAAATGAATGATTACTATGATGTGCGTATCAAGGAGAACAACCTCCGACGTCTTCGTGAGATTTACCCTGAGAGCAAACGCCTCGCTATCTACCGTGGCGATATCTGTGATGAGGAATTCATGCTCCGTTTGTTTGAGAACGAACGCCCACAATGGGTCTGCCACATGGCCGCACGTGCTGGTGTGAGGCCATCGATTCAAGACCCCTTCGTGTACATCCACTCGAATATTCGTGGTACCACACACTTGATGGAGTTGTCACACAAGTTTGGTGTGAAGAACTTCGTGTTTGCTTCATCAAGTAGTGTGTATGGTGGTTCCAAGAGTACCTTCTTTTCGGAGGATGAGAATGTAGATAATCCTGTTTCGCCCTACGCCGCATCCAAGAAGGCCTGTGAGCTCCTTGCGTACACATACCATCACCTCTACCAACTGAATGTGACTGGTCTTCGATTCTTCACTGTGTACGGACCAAGAGGACGTCCTGATATGGCCCCATTCAAGTTCATTGATCGTGTCTCGCGTGGGTTGGAGTTGCAGCAGTTTGGGGATGGGTCCAGCTCTCGTGATTACACCTACATTGATGATATTGTCGATGGTGTCTTGAGGGCAATCGATCGGCCTTACAAGTATGAAATGTTCAATTTGGGTAAGGGCAGTGGTACTTCACTCGAGGAGTTTTTGGATATTGTTCAGAAACATGTGGGTAAGAAAGCTATCATCAAGATCATGCCGGACCAACCAGGTGATGTACCATACACCTGTGCTGACGTCAGCAAGGCCTACGAGTTGTTAGGGTACAGAGCCACAGTGCCCTTTGATGAGGGTATTCGACGAACAGTTGACTGGTATGTCAATGAATACGGGAAGAACATTTGTATCGAGCCGGAAACTCAGGCGAATGGAATGGGAAGGGCTCCGTCATTTGCTGAGATTCGCAAGGCCGTGAATGCTTAGATTAAATTGTATTTTTGTGTCAGAGACCTCCTAATGTATCCTAGTCAGGGGCCAATTGAAATGCAATTGCGATGGTTTGGAGATGAAATCATTGAAGAAGAAGTTCATCTGAGGTGTAACAAGTATTAGAAAATCATAATAATGCTATCGTGACAATGATAGAGTGTAATTCATTTTAAAGTTTATGTCATCTGTTCTACCCAATACTGAACTGCACCAGATACATTACCAATTACTACTGCAATCATAAGATTCTCCACAAATCCGCATGTCAAGCTATCGTCACTATTTCACGTTTACTTGCGGGACGCTCCACTTGGAGCGCTAAACCACAAGTACGCGTGTGAATAGTATGTATGAAAGGATAGAGTGGGGAGCGCTGACGTGGCCTCCGTATGAAACCATACTTACTACCTACTAACTACTTACCTACTCCCGTGCTGAATGACCTCACCTCGCGCCGACGTCGCGCCATCTTGATCGTTCTTTGCCACCTCAAATTGTAATGTAGCATAGAGAACACAGGTTAGGCGCGGCTGCTGGATCTTTTTTTATGCGCTGGAATTATTTCAGCAACCATGGTTGCAAATGTTAAAGCAAACATGGTTGTGAATAATAGAGTGGTGTGCTGTTTGGCATGTAGCAGCACATTTTCGAGGAGTAGGATCATGCCATCGATGGATAATCATCAACACCATAGGCCAAGACGGAGGCGGAAACCGATTCACGCTGGCTTCGATAACTGGATAGATCTTGATGAAAAAGATAACAACAGAAGGAGAACTTCGCGTCATGTGTTCCTTACGTCCAGTGTTGTGATGACCCTGCTGTGCATGTCAATGCTACACGTATCTTCTGGGCTGGGTACTCTACAAAATCAAAACTTATCATCTCGACAGACTTCGTTCGTTGCAAACCCAGCAACAATACAACATTTGCCGCAAAACTCGTTGAGTCGGTCACAACTACCAACAAATTTGTCTACACGGAGATGCACATTTTCAAAATTATGCCAGTCAAGACAGGCATCATCATCGATAGACTCTCAGCATGCAACCAAGTCGCAGCCTCCCATTATTACAACGCTAAATCAACAAACAGATGCATTACTCCACATCTTAGACGGAATCAATGGTTCAGATTATGATGAAGATGCAAATGTCTCCATCAGACCAATAACGACACTGACAGATATGCTCCTATCATATGCCAACTGGGTCCCAACCGATCCGTCATCTCCATTCAAATTAAAAGCATGTACCATAATTGATGCAGCATTTCGTCATGTTACGAATCACTGCTTTGCCAAGCCTTATAGATTGAGCAAAATTAATTTGGGGGTGGAAGTGATGCAACTTCAGCTACACCCATTTATTGTGAGTTCGAAAATAGTCACCGGAAATGCGGTTGATGTTGACAGTAATGCCCTTGTCCCTCTCGAGGCACCATACAACTCTATACCGAGAGGGACATGGTTAAAAGCATTGCGTGCCTTGACTTCCAATGATATCATCACATCTCAGTCTTCGTCAACTCTAAGGTCAGTGCGGGCACTTGGTTCCAGTAACGAGGAGGAATGGATCACACCATCGAATGCAGCGTTTCGGGTATTACAACGATTGGTAACTGGAAAGGGAGTAAGAAATACACAACAAATGGCCTTAGACGAACGTGATTTCAACATGGTCCTACATGCCTACGCGTCCCAGTCGCAAAATCAAATGCATTCCGCCCATCGCGTCATGGCCTTACAAGAACGGACTGCTCATGCCCCTCCCCTCTCAGCTGTAGCCTATTCCATCCTACTCAAAGCCTACGGCCGCTGGAAAGATATCAAGAATGTTGAAATGAGTATACTGCATGCTCAACGAAATAGTGTTGTGCCAGACATTGTCATGGCGAATACTGTCGTGGATGCGTATGTGAATTGTGGTGATGTGGAAAAGGCCCTTGAATTATTTCAAATCATTACGGAGGGAAGTGATGCCAGAGGAGATGCGTATTGGCCACTCATCCGACCCAACTCACGAACATTTAATACAATTTTGAAAGGAATGGCGGAGCAGGGAGATGTAGATGAGGCTATGGAATTATCTAAGATTGTACAGTCAAAGGGATTATGGGATCATGTTACCACGAACACATTGGTCAAGGCAGCTGTTACGGCGGAGGAGTTTGAAATGGCAGAAGACATTCTATCAAAGCATACTGTTTCCGTCAGTGTTGCTACTGTCAATGGACGACACGCGAATCATCCCAACATTGAAGCCTACACAGAACTAGTTGATGGGTATGCCAAGGCAGGTCACCTTGACAAAGCTCTAGGGATTATGCAACTTATGCGCAAAAGGGGAGTAGAACCTAATGAATACACGTATACTTGCATTGTTGGGGCGCTAGCGAGGAGCAATAAAGTACGTCAGGCGAGGAAAATGATTGAATACGCATTGAATCTCAACATACCGAGGAAGAAGTTGACACCGATTTACAACGCCTTCATTTCTGGGTTACTCTCCAATAACATGAGTGATAATATTGAGGGGCAGGTGTCGCATGCAGCAAATGTGGTGGAGGCTTTATCCATGTTGCAAGAAATGCAAGATTTGAATATCCGTCCCAATGTAGTTACTGTATCTGTGGTAATTGATGGACTAGGTAGATGCGATCCTCCTCGCTCCGATGATGCCAAGGATTTAGTGCAACATCTCGAATTCACGTTACGTCCAAAGTCTAGAACAGGCTACAGTCAACCCAATGTCAACTCGAGAGGGATTTCGCTATCAAATGAAAAAATTGCCACTGCTCTAATACGCGCATATGGGCGTGGAAATGATGTTGAGTCGGCCATGGAGTCATTTCGAAGGATTCCAGTGCCTGATGTTGTAGCGCTCAATACGCTCATCGATGCATGCTGCCGCTGTGATCAGCTCAAGGTAGCGCTTGAAGTGTTTGGGAAGTATGTTTCATTTGAGCGGTGGAACAGCGACAGGCCTTTCATAGATAATGCTGAAGATGTTGCAATCAAACCCGACGTGGTGACCTATACAACCTTGATATCATCACTGCTTCAGCTGAAGAGTAAGGCTGCGACAAAACGAGCAATCGCAATGTATAGAGATATGAAGCAAACCTGGATGGTTTATCCTGATACAATACTAGTTGATACAATACTATCTGCAATAATCAGCAGCAGACCGACTGGAATCAACGATGATGAAGTGAGGTTCATCCTTGCAGTGTTACGAGATGGTGAGCGTCTTGAGTGGTTAGGTCGCCAGTATGAAAGGCGGAAGAGAGCAGTGCGAGCTATTTTAGTTGGATGCTCCAGTGAAGTATTGAAAAATGACGCCTTTGCTTTTGATTTAATGAACGAGGACACAGAAGATCCATTATTCAAAAAGAAGGGGTGGAATGAGATAGACTCGGGATTTCGCTTGTGGGGTGGCGGAAATGTCAAGATGGCTGAACAATCAGAAAACGCTTCTGTCGATTCATTTCTGGCCTCCAAAGGCTGGAATGACATGAACTCGGGGTTTCGATTACTGTGATAAACTAAACAGTCTGTTTCAGCTTTCAACTTGCTTTTCAGCGATACCCATCAATAAGGCGACTGTCTTGTCGGAGACTTGTGCTTATCAATCTTGCGCGCCTCGTCCCAAGTTTTATGCGTAATTCATATGCTGAAAAGCACTCCCGCCGAGAATTAAGTAGTGAACTTACACCTGCAGTCAAATATGCGCATTGGGTCTACAAACTTGACACTAAATGACACAGTTCGTCTGATAATACCAAAGGAAATTCTGTGCAACCAGTTTGTTTACATGCCAATCTTAGTCAACCAACGAATGAGACTGCCGACCGCCTAGTCTCGAGGATACGACACACGTAAGTCGAAAGTATCGTACGCACGGCACCTCAGGTTCCCAATCCAAGAAGACCCCCGTCTGCTGTGGACCACCTTGCTGAAATTTTTCCAGCTTTCATCACGAACCCCGAACCATCTCGCATAAAAAACGGTTCACCCTCCCCCCACAAACACACAAAAAATTATTATCAACCATGTCCGGAAGAGGGAAAGGAGGCAAAGGTCTCGGAAAGGGAGGCGCCAAGCGCCACCGCAAGGTCCTTCGCGATAACATCCAGGGTATTACGAAGCCCGCTATCCGCCGTCTCGCTCGTCGTGGTGGTGTCAAGCGTATCTCCGGTCTCATCTACGAAGAGACCCGCGGTGTGCTCAAGGTCTTCCTTGAGAACGTCATCCGTGACTCTGTCACCTACACCGAGCACGCTCGCCGTAAGACTGTCACCGCTATGGATGTCGTCTACGCCCTCAAGCGTCAAGGAAAGACCCTCTACGGTTTCGGCGGATAATTATTTCTGCCAAGACTTTTGGCTGGTGCCTCGTCACTTCAAAACTGGATATTATAATATCCACTCAACTTTCAAAGAGACTGATTATATGATCATTTATTTGTTTCGGAGGATTATTTTGTAGTTTTTTTGGTGCCTGTATGTTTATATTAGTATCTCTGCTCGCCCAATCTTAGCAGAGGTCCGAGGCCGTCTCAATGAGTTTTTAGTAAATGTAACAGAGCACATAGTAGTTTGTGTACGAATTGGATTAATTGTATTTACTGGTAACATGTTCTTTTGATAGGAAATGATAAGGCAGAACTATTTCAGTCACAACATAAAAATGTGTGTCAGCCCATTGAGGTATGACGATTACAGATACTTGGCAATTGCTCTTTCCAATTCATTAACATTTGCACACAACACATCAAATCCTTTCTCATTTTTCAAACATTCTTCATCATTACTTCCCCACAACACTCCTATGGCAGCGCGACACTGAGCATCAACTGCGGCACGTGCATCAGTCGGAGCGTCACCGACATATATCACCTCTGATGGGGTGAGATTCATCTCTTCACAGCACAACCGGATCCCATCACCAAATGGTTTTGGTCTTGGAACAGAGTTGGCCCCATGAATGGAGCTGAAGCGTGGATATATTGCCGTGTCCTTGACTGCGGGTGAAGGGGGGACATCTGAAGAAAACTCTGGACAATTGGCTTTCAGGACTGCATGAGCGTATTCTACGCACGCATTTGTCAATGCTCCCAGCTGCAGTCCGCTACTGCTAGAACTATCATGAGCAGCACCAGCAGTTGCGGCCAAATCACCACAGTGCAACTTTAATAACATTTCACCGATTCCATTGTAGAACCCAGCCGTAGTTTTGTCCACCAATTGGACGTAATAATCATCAAATCGCGCTCCCAAGTCTTCCCCCACTGAATCGAATGATTCATGACCAGGTTCTAAACCAACATGACGAGCAAGTCGTTCTGGGGTAGTGAATCGACATCCATAGTGATATTCCTCTGCAGTTAATGGATATGTCTCGGGAGTATGTTGCTCCTCATTGTTTTTGTTGTGATAGTCCGTCAACACAGTTAATGTAGCCTGGTATCCCAAATTCCACGAATCAGCCAAGGTGCCATCAATATCGAAAATGACTCCCCGAATTCCACCTCTCGAGGATGAGGAATTGGAGGTTGACGGAGCATCGTCAGTGGAGGAAAGTGATGAAGTTTGTCGCAGTAGTGATTGCGATGACATTCTCTTGCTGCTGCCAGTCAAGGAAGTTGTAAAGCCCTCAACAGTTGACGACGACGATGCCGCAGCGAATACTAAAGCTTGAATCACATGCCCGAGGACCATCGTAGTAGTGCTTTTCATCAGCCAATAATGGTGCAAAAACTGTTGAGAGATAAAGAAGAAGTGCGTGGTATAAAAATGTGGCTGGTGACGGGACAGTGTCGCAGCCCACCGGACGGAGGTGGGACGATTTGTGTCCGGTCGCTTCCGACTATGTTCTGCTGCGATTGGTAGATTGATACTTATGAGTGACTTCTTGTCAACACGGTAGCCCCCTAAAACAACGGATTGTTCAGTATCTCTTTCTCCTCTTCTTCTTTCCTTTCTTGATACATATTCTTACTTTGAGATCCCCTCGTGAGTTCGTATCAGAGTTTGCATTGGGCCAGCCACGTCCTGTCACGGTAATAATCTCTCCACCTTCTTTGACCTGTCGGGCCGCAAGTTTGATTTCGATCGGTGACTCTGAATTACATAGTGGATCAAGCAGCAACGTGCATCCCTTGTGGAGTTGTTTCTTTGTGACATGGATATCAGTGTGCAAGTCGTTACCGTGCCGAGTATATCTTTCATGCTTGCCCTCTTCTAAGAAGAATGTCACATCTTCAGTAGATGATTTGAAGGTTAGTTTCGTACCTTCTTTCCATCCAGGAGAGATATTTGCAGTGTAATTTGACTTTGCTGGAGCAGGTGGTACGTTGGTATGAACCATAATGCCAAAGAGGAAGATTGAAAGGAACCAATTTACTTTTTGACTTCGTAACCATGTCATTGCAACAGTGAATACGGCCTGCATTACAATTGGTGCCAGTACTCCTCCTCTATAAGAAGCTTTGTAGCGTTCCAAAAGAGTTGATTTCAGATTCATCTTTACATTCTTTCCACCGGCATAGAGTACCTCGAGTGGAATTGATACCTTTTGCACATAATGTGGTCTACTTCGTTGCGGGTTGACAGTTCCTCCAGCATAATTGTTAAAGTTATTACTGTGGTATGTATCACTTCTCCGTGAACCAAATTTTCTACCTCTACCATCTGAGAATTTGAACGATACATTACCATCTTTCCCAAATGTGAAATAGACAGTAGAGGATGATCCAAATACATTTGATTGTGAAAACAGATTATTTTGGAATACACCATTGTTTTCACTCATGAAGCTATGTTTTGTGTTTCTATTGGAATAAAGTTGTTGGTATTTTCGTTTGAGATCATGGTTACGCCGAGATTCCTCATTTCCAATTAGTGAATATGCATGTTGAACTTCTTTAAATGCATGATCGTCGTCATCCAACCTATCTTTCTTTGCTTTCTTATCTGGATGATGTTGCAAGCAGAGACTTCGATACTGGCGTTGAATTTCCTTTTGCGTAGCTGTAGATGGCACTCCGAGTATTTCATAGGGATTGCTTCTGAATTCATTTTTGTTGTTTGGCGATGCGAAAGACAAATAATGCCCCCCCAAAGAGAAGAGGAGCAGCAGTTTCAAAAGTATGAACTTTATCATCATCATCTCTTGACCGCCCACACACAAGATCGGTATATGATGAGCTAACAATGCTACTCTGAGAATCAGATGCAACAACTACGCAAAGGAAACGAGTCACAAACAACGACTCCGCGGATAATCTTGAGGTAAGAAACGAAGGCCCGATAAACAGAAGATAAACAACAATGAAAAAAGACATTTGAGATAGGGCGCCTTTTTCTCTCTCTCTCTCTTAGCCTTCCTTCCCTCTTCCTTCGCCATCACACATCAACCCCGGCTACCGGCAAAACCTAAGAAAACCTGCATTTCATGCTCACAGACATTATGCTTACGCACTAACCATGTCGCCACGAAGAATACACCGATTTCCTACGGCCATTGCCCTCCTTGCGCTCTCAGCAGTCGAACCCTCATCTGCCTTTGCTCCAGGTGGCGCCAAGTACTCGATACAATCACTACCAAGCAGATCTCAAACAACCGCTACCATCACAACATCACTCAACGCCATAGGCGTATTCGTCCGCAAGGCAAAGGAAGCCGATGTACGCAAATACTGTCAAGATGGACCTCCCGAATCAGTACTATCACTCTTGCAAAAAATCAAGGATCATTCAGGAAAGGAGGTGGAACAAAGGCCAACCGAGCTACAAGCTCTCCTAACAAGGCGCAAGGGAACCATCTCTATTATTGCCGAATACAAACGTAAAATTGAGGGAAGTGGTTTCCTCACGGAGATTCTTGATCCTGTACTTCTATCTCCCGTATTCCGTGAATTTGGTGCTGCCGCCGTGGCAGTATTGGCCGATGAACGCGCTGGTGGATGTACATATGATGATGTTGTCACCATTGTGGAAGAACAGAATGACGCGCTTGGGGATGTTCCCGGTCCGTTGCCGGTGATTTCTTCAGAATTGATTGTGGATGAAATTCAAATTGCCCAAGCTGCCGATGCTGGTGCCAAGGCTGTTACTGTTACCTATGGAGTTGTGGGTGAAGAGAAGGTACAGCAATTTATCAATGATGCCGCCGCTCTTGGATTGGAGGTGATTGTCAATGTTGGATCGGCAGAGGAGGCTCAGGGGGCGGTGAATGTTGGAGCATCAATCATTAGTGTGACAGGAGTGGACGGAGCAGATAACAAATTTGCAGTTATTGAATCACTTTCTATCCCAGAGGGACGAAAGGTTTGTACTGTTGCCAACATCCTAGCGAAAGACAACAAGGCTTTAGAAGAGGTGGAAGAGGCTTGGATGTGTCGTGATTTTGGATTCAATTGTGTATGGGTTAGTGATGCTCTCTACAAGGCTGGGAATGACCCAGTGGAACATCCTGGCGCCATTATTAACTCTATGAAGGCGAAGAGTTCTGTCAAATATGCTAGTCCAAAGGCTAGAAGTGGAAAGGGAGAGGGAGCGAGGGAGTATTTGGGTGATATCCTCATGTAAGGGAGTGAGAGAGGAGTCGAACTCTCTGAGCGTGTCTGTCTCTTACTTCTGCTCTTTACTTGAGGAGGATCGAAAAAGAACTATTTACCATGGCTGTTGAGTAAAGCTTTAAACGTATAAGAAGTGAACGTAGTTAAAGGGTTGGATGGCGGATGTATGTGAGTATTACAAACTACCAATAGTTTTGTGTGAATTTATGAGGCTGTCGTTAGTTCTCAATTAACTTTCATTGTAGCAAGGCTTGGTACCATATCCGGCTGGATGATTATGGGAGTGTCGTAATCGCTTAATGATCGCAAACTAGACAGGCAATGGGATTCAGCGAATAAAAAATTAACCATGTTGCCCTCAAAAGCGCTGGTCCTATGACTCCGCCAAGCGTCCAACGAGCCAATGATCGATTAATAATATTCTACTGGGTGTATCCATAACATATTAAATAAACCATGTGGGGCTTTTCCTTGGAGGACTTAGCCAAGCGTGCGCAGGAGGAGGCGTCCAGGTTGGCGGTGCGTTATTTCTCATTATATTTATTTCACGTATATATAGCAGCCCAATTTTTTCCTCTTGTATAGCTGTTTGAAGCTCACCGACGACTTGTTTCAATTGTTCTCTGTAAAATATAATCTGTTTTTTTAGGAGCAAGCTTCCTCCATGCAAAGCCAGGGCTTGTTCAATTTAGATGCTATGCAGAGTGACGATCAGGAGGAAGAACTAGTTGAAACGGTTGCGGCTCCCACCGCGGGGAAGAATGGCCTACAGACGGTAGCAACTGCAAATGTAGAAGCGCCTACTAATCCAAAAGTCACAAAGTTACAAATGGCATCGGGTGATGACGACGATTTCAACTTTGACGCATGGGGCGAAGATGAAATCGACGTGACAGACGACAAGGATGAATCAGATGAAACTGCAGAACGTATGAGACAGGAATCGCAAAAGTTGGCACAACAAATTATGGAGGACGAACAACGAAAGGAGGGGGGGCGGTTGCGGGCTGAGGAAGAAGAAAAGAAGAAGAAACAACAACTCCAACAAGAGGTAGAGCGAATAAAACAGGAGAAAATTTCACAAGAAGAGATGGAGAGGAAACGTTGGAAAAAAATGGAGGAAGAGAACGAGGCAAAAAGACTAGAACAACAACGTTTGGAACAGCTGGAGCGTGAAAGGCAAGCAGCAGAAGAGGTCCATGCTGCAGAGGAAGAGAGGCTGAGGAAATTGAGAGAAGAAGAAGAAGTTAGATTGAGATTGGAGGAAGAAGAAAAATTAATCGAAGAGCAAAAGCAGATGGAGCTTGAGCGTCAAGCCCAGGAAGAGGCGCGAGCTGCAGAAGAGGAGAGGATACATCGTCTTCGTGAAGAGCAAGAGGAGGAGCGACTGAGGCTTGAAGCAGAACAAGAAGCAAAAAGGCTTGAGGAGGAAGATGCGCGAGCAGAGAAAGAGCGGCTTCTACAAGAAGAGGAACGACAGCGCATGAGGTTAGAGGAAGAAGAAAGACTTCTTTTACAGAAAAGGCGTTTGGAGAGCGAACGACAAGCCCAAGAAGAGGCAAGAGCTGAAAAAGAACGGCTGCAACTTCTTCGAGAAGAACACGAACGCGAGGAAGAAGCAAAATTGCTCGAGGAAATGCGTTTAGAGAGTGAGCGACAAGCAGAGGAAGAGGTACAATTTGCTGAAGAAGAGAGGTTGAGAATGGTCGAACAGGAAGAGGGAAAACTGGAGTACGATGGTTTGAAACTCGAAAAAGACGCACGTCTCGATAAAGAGCAACAGCATCCGGAGCAAGAAGTTGCAAAGAACGTGAAGGATGGAATTGGGGATGATGACGATGGTTGGAGTAATCAGAGCGAAGAGCTAGAGGATGACGACGAGAGAAAGTCTTCTGAAACAGCAGATACACAAGCAACACAATCTCCCACTGAAGCAGAAGAGCATTCTGACATTGTTGCAGGTACCGAGTCGAGTAAAGAGCTGGCGCCGGATGATGTGAATTATGGAGAGACACCGAGTGATGTAGCACAGTTGAAGAATCATGGAGAGACACCGAGTGACGCAGCACAGTTGAATGGCGAATTATCAGCAACGCATGCCTCGATACTACCAAGTGATGCGCAATGCAGTCATGGAGATGATAGCTCAGCCGTGAACGTCGTGCAGCACGAAACAACAGCATCTACAGCCCCCGACGACACGATCTTTGGCGTTGCAACGACGTCATCTTTGCAGTCAATGATTGAAAATCAGGCTACCAATCTCTTCACTGAAGCATCAAAAACGGCGTCAATTTTTTCTTGGGGTCAATCCTCGGCTGAAGATGGCATCGCTACCCACGCATTGGCAACCACAAATGCCGAGCTGGACGCCAAAGAGAAGCCTGTCTCTAAAGATGACGTTGATGACCTTTATGGTGACGATGACCTTGACGCCATGTATGATGACGACGATAGCGATGATTCTGAAGCACATGATGAGACGAATAATCAAGAATTACAAGGCGTCAAGAATAATGACTTTGGCGAGGTTCTCGATAATAACATCGAAAATGATAAGAGGATGCCATCAACTAGCGCTCAACATACAGTCGAGGATTTTGTAAAGCAACTCGAACGCATGTCTGAAAGTCATCAGCTAGAAATGAATGAAATGCAACGTTCACACCATTTGGAAATAGAGAGATTGCAAAATGAGCTTACACTTGAACGCGACAAAAAAGAGAAAGACAAAGCGAGGAAAGAGGTTGCATCGCAGGATAAATTCTTGTCTCAAATGAGAGATCTAGAAAAGAAGTTCAACACTGATCTCAAGGAAAAAGATGAAGAGCTTCAAAAAGTCATGCAACGCAACGAAGGCATGAGGCTCAAAATGGACTCAATGAAGCGTGAGGTGGATGGACTGATAAAGCTTGTTGATGAGCGTGATGACGAGATTGCCATCTTAAAACAAGGTCATGGAAAAAGTATGGTGCAGGCAGAAGGGAAGGTCAAATATAGCGAAGAGGAGTTAGCGCGCAAAGATGCCGAAATCTCTAAATTGAAAGCAAATATGTCGTCTCTGCAGGCTGACTTGGACTCCACCACTGAAGCGTATCACACACTAAAAGAAAGAGCGAAATCTGTTGCAACAGAGTTGAAGGATCGAAGAGTAGAAGTCAGAACACTGGCATCGCAAAATCAAGAGTTATCATCGTCGAAGACGTTGCAGGACACTCAGCTGACAAATCTTCGTGCGGTAGTTAATCAACATGAACTCACTATTAGCTACAAGGACAAAGACATGGAAGCATTAAACGCTAAGGTGAAAGAACTTCAGAAACAAATCGAGGGAAAAGAGAAGTCAATACAAGATAGCAGTGCTGTTGGTGAAAAGGCTATTGCATCCTATAAGAAAAAGGCACAAGAAGCGCTTGCCGCCGCCAACGCTCGCCTTGCACTTTCCAATCAGGCTCGAGAGGAGGCAGAAAGCGAAGCAAAGGCTGCAAAATCAGCTTCGGATGATGCAGTTAAGCGCGCAAGAGATGCCGAGTTGAAGATGTCAGAAGCCGAGCAGAGGGCCAGTGCTGCAACGACCCTTCTTAATGACTTGAAGCTGTCATCATCTGAAGAGATCAAAGAATTAAAGAACACCATTGATAACCTGAGATCAACAATAGACTCCATGCAGGTAGAGGCGGAAGAAGACGCAAATGAGAGAGAGAAGCTGAATGTAGAAATAGGTCAGCTGAGGACAAACTTGGTTGAAGTGAAGAAGAAAGAGTCTGAACTTCGTGAAAAGCTAATTGAGCAACAATCACTTTGCAACTCGCTCCAAAAAGAAGTCCACGACCTAAATGATGAAGTCCAGCGTAACGCAGCCGCTGCTTTTAAACGTGCTAATGACGAAAAGACGCACTCTGAGAATCTTACTGATCGGACTTCGAGTCGTTCATCGATGGATGCAAATGGAAGTGCAAAAGCTGGCGAGAGGCAGGAGGCTGATGGAACTATCATTATGCTACAACAAGAGCTTCGCGGTGCCAACGAAGCAATCGCCGATTTGAAGCTTGCACTCCGCACGGCGCTGCTGGAGAAGGCAGATGGTGAATGTCGTGATAAAATATCCGATGGAAACGAAGCGTTCGCTAGTGATCCGCCTCGCGGAAACGACAGTACACCTCTCTTCTACGCAATCGAGAAGCAAAATGAACTCAATACAGCAAGAGATGAAATTAATCGACTTGCAAATTTGCTTGGCGATGCTGAAGCTGAAAAGCAGGAAGCTTATGACATCATGGAAGACATGAGGCATAAAATGGAAGAAGCAAACGCAAGACTTTTGAGATATGAAAAGCTTGGTATGAAAGGCGCTCGTCCTCAGCAAAATGTGTCTCAGTCAAGATATGGTCCTTTTCGAAATACGAGCCAGTCTTCAAGCATGGCCATGGATAACAAATTGTTATCATCTGGTAATGACAGTGTTGTTAATCTTGAATATCTCAAGAATGTCATGCTCAGCTACTTAAAGGCGAAGACGTTAGCAGATCGACGGAAGTTGGTTCCTGTTATTGCGACAGTTCTGTGTCTGACTCCAGAGGAGCAGACACAAGCTGTGATGTCAGTTGAGGAAAGCGCCGGACTTTCAGGGGTCGCTGTGAGTTTCTGGGAAAATATAGGTGAGTCTGCAATTCATTGGTGGCATTTTCGGTTACATTAAGTGTATGTTTTGCTTTCTAACCAATGCTTTGCTCGTGAACAATTAGAGAGTAAAGCTCACAGTCTAATGTGATATGTGGTACAAGAGCTTATCTGCAAGTGAAACCTCAATGCTTAACAAGTTAAAGTCTTCTCTTATTTACTGGCACTCATAATGATGCTCCAAATAGTGGCTTTGCGAGGAAGAATGTACAATATCAACTTAGTTGGTAGGACGTTTCAAATTTTATTGCTACAATATCCTTATCTTGACACATAAATCTCTCGTAAATCTGTTAAGGCAAAATATCCAGCACTTCCTCTACGCCCTTCTTCCTGTACTTGGCCTGCACCCCTCGGTTCAATCCGCCTTTTGCAAAACCATACCAAATCACTCCAGCCACTTTTTCTTTCTCCAAGTCGACACCGCAAATCTTTGCAAACTCTTCAGTCCGCTGGATCGGACCATCGGTCCACTTGCTCCCAATGCCTTCACTCCACATTGAGAGCATAAAATTCTGCACAGCACAACAAACGCTCTTAAAATCTTCTCTTTGTTGCATATTACCGTCAGGACCAGAATTTGGCTTCTTGCGAGGATATGTTACTACTATCCAATGTGGAACACGTGTCCAGGAAACGAAACTTCCTCCAGTGCCTTCAATTTTCCCCCGCAATTCCACCAACCTAGCAATAGTTTCCTTCCCAAGTTTAATAAAACGCCAGGGTTCTGTGCCAGATCGATTAGGGGCAGCAATAGCACATTCAATCGCCCTTCTTAATACACCATCATCCACCTCGGTTGCGTCAAACTTGTGAACAGTCCTTCGAGATTTGACAAGTTGCTGAAAAGTCATGCCCATCTGCTGTACTGAATCGACTGCCTCAGCATACCATGGTAAAAACTCGTCAAGTGTAACAATGCCTGAATCATCAACATCCAGATATTTAAATAGCGCCTCACTTTCCTCCTCGGTGGCCTGGATGTCAAGATTTTGAAGCATGGAGTACAAATCACCCTTTTGAATACCACTATTTTCCAACTGTGTATCCTCATTTTGTTCATTAGCCTGAGAGTGAAGAGTCTCTGAGTCGAGATCAATAGAAGAGCTAACTCGTTCTGCATAGGTTAGAAAAACCTCACGTGCATGCTTTTCAAATGGTGATAGGTCATACCCTCCTATACTATCGTAATCATCATATAATTCGAGGAGGCTAGCGGGGTCGTCTAATAGATCTTCGTCTTCTTCACCGTCATCAATTTCTTCGTCACTGTCAATATCCGAATAGTCAGACGTATAATCAGCAAAATCGGCTTCGTTGAAATCATATTCAGCCTCTTCGTTCATTGCAGCAATAGTTGCTGCATCTTGTTCGGGAGGTTTGTCAGCATCAAAGAGCTGTCGGACTCTTTGTGTTTGAGCAATTGCGAAATTGTTACTCCTTTTTGTAGGGATCAAAGCAGTGAAAGATGTGGCGACATCCGCGGCGCATAGAAGGGCGGATAGGGCTATGAAACATTTACTTGGAGGCATGATGGAGGTGGAGGTGTTCTTCGTTACTAGGTGGTATGTTGCCAGAGTGTTTACAACAACATGGTCATTAGTGTCATTAGATTAGGGTGTTGCGGCAAGATACGCACGCGAAGACATACGGCTAGAGGAATCAGTACCTTTTTTGCCGGCCTGGTCTAAATTCTTGCGGGCTGTTGTCCGGCCGGCCCCGGAAGATGAAGATCGCAATGATTTGCTGCTGCCTCTGCTCAATGTCTCTGTGGTTGAGCATAACATCATTTCAGCCGTCGGCACACACAAACCTACGCCCTATCTAGATCTAGAACTAAAAAAACGCAACATATAAATCATCATGACGGCCGAGACAACTCTATCAGAGTACGAGCTGCAGCGCTTGGAGAAAATTAAAAGGAACGAGCAGCGTTTAGCTGAGCTTGGCCTTGATAAGGCCAAACAAAATCTAAAAAGGTCGGCATCCAAAACACCAACCCGAAAGAAGAAGAAACTGACGGCTGCTGCCAGTGCTGATTCTCCGCCGCAGCGGTCTTCCAGGAGGTTGAAGCGCCAGCCTGTGTTGTATGAACCGCTTATGGACGATGATATTATTCGCAAGATCGATTCTTCCGGTTCAAAGAAGAAACAGATTGCAAGGACTTCCACTTCCAAATTCAGGTGTGAGATCCCAATGGATTTGAAGAGTTCTCCTCTTAGTGAGAAGGAGAAAGAATTGATTACCAAAAAGATGGAGGAAGATTTCTTGGGTAAATTTGAGGTAGGTCGTTCAATAAAACTGGTTGCATTTGTGGTCAGAGTAGGTGTTACTTTTCACCCTCTTTCTCACACATGCTGTCCATCTATTCTTTTTCAGGATTACTTGACGGAAGTAGACGAAATATCCGAACAAAATCGGAGAAATGTCATGAGACAGGTCAAAAAACTACACATGGGCGAGGGAATCACGTACGAATCCAAAGCTTATGGATGGCCGGACGGATGCTACTTTATGAAAGGGAAAGAGATTGGACCTACTGATGATATCATTCATTTAATGGAGATTGCACAAACTTGCGAGGATGATTGGGGTCAAGATCATGGAAACGGATGGCTGTTAAGACATCCATTGAAAAAACTATACATGTTTCAGCAGTATCATTTGCGATAAGGCTCTCTTCAACGCAAAGAACTTGTGTCAGCAAGAAATTTAGATTGTGGTTCACATTTCAGAATGTTGCTTAGGATTATCGTAAGATGTCATAACAGAAGCTGTAATAACAATCGTTTGTTATTATACGTTTACACTTCGTTTTGACCGTGTTTCTTCAGCACAGTGGTCAGATACTCTCTGAAGTAGTTGGCAGCACAGATGCATCATTATTTGTTGGCCATGGCGTAAGCGATGTTAGCAGATCACTTGTTTGCATGGGCGTAGGATGGATTGATGGAGCTGGTGTAGGTGCCATCGTCAAAACATCTATCTCTGAGTTCGTCGCTGATGCTTCTAGCTGGCACCAGAGACGCTGTCTGTAGCCAGGTAAATCCGCGTCTTCCATTTCTTGCGTAGATCCTCCCAAACCGAAGAATGCTATTTTACCTTTGATAAAACATCCGTAGGTGGGAAAGTTCTCACCGACAAACATTCTTGTAATACCCATCTGCTTACGAGCTTCGTCGCATTCATCAGGTGACATACACGATACTAGCTGTCTCTTGGAAGGAGAGGCGCTAGTAGGTTCTCTTGAAGGAGACATTGTTTCTTTTGAAGGAGGGGCGCTAGTAGGTTCTCTTGAAGGAGACACTGTTTCTATGCTCCGTGACATATTGATATCATCAGCGAGGCAACCGGATATTGCCAAGGAATATCTTTGTTCTGAGACCAAATTTGTGGCTTTAACTACTACTCGCAACCTATCCCCGTTTGAAGTATTGATGCGTATTCGCTCAACGGTGTTTTTGGCGTCACGTTTACTCAATCCATTCGGATAAAATGTCATTGAGCTACCTCCGATTTGTTCGACGTATAAATCCAAGTCATTAACTAAGCAGTTCATGCAGCCTGTCGCTCCGGCGGGGTCCATCCACGCAAGAGTTACAGTGAATTCAGAGCTGCATCCGTTTGAAGTATCGATATCAATTACGTAATCATGATCATCTCCGTCTGTGATTGTTTTATCATTCACAGCAATCAGCTGAAGTTTATTGGATCCATTCAGAGGAACCGAGTTGAGCAGATTTATTCTCCCAAAACCCTGCTTGCCGTCATATTCAGCAAACGATTCATCAAGGACTGCTCCACTTGGTACTTTCTGGACTCCACCAGTCATAGGAACGGCTCCATTAAGCAGTAAAGCTTTCAGCAGCGAGTTGCTGGGGCTAATTGGTGAACCGCAGCCTTTAGTTCCACAGCAGCGATCAGTATTGCACCAGCCTTCGTTAAAATATTGAAAAAGTATCGCCGCAGCGCCAGCTACAGTCGGCGCTGAAAAGCTGGTACCTGACACGTATCTTACTCCATCGCCTCTTCCTCCATATTGAGCGTTTGGAATCCCCCCATCACACTCTCCTACCATTGTCGGATCCGCATTTCCAGCGAGAATGAAATGCCCTGGTGCAACAATATCGGGTTTGATACGACCGTCGGCTGTTGGTCCTTTGGAGCTGTAGTCAGCTAGATACTCAATTCCCAGCTCATTTGGCCTTATGTCATTGCCATAATTCAGACCAGAGCCAACGGCAAGAGTGTTCTTACAATCAGCTGGATTCTGAACAGTGATAGATCCAGTGTTGCCGCCTGAATTGCCCGATGATGTCACAAATAGGACATCTGTGAAGGTGTCCCGTAAGATGGTATCATAGTCCTTACAATACGAAGAGTATACACCATAGTATGATCTTCCCCAAGATCCATTTATAACTTTTGCTCCCTTGTCCGCCGGAGATAAAGATTCAAATAATCTCGTCACGCCTGGATCACTAATAGCAGCCGATCCAACTCCGATATCTAAGAATGCAACCTTAGCACCAGGAGCTACCCCGTCAGCATAGCCGTTGCTCTCGACGCTTCCATCAAACGACCGTCTTCCAACTGCGGCAGCGGCAACTGCAGTCCCATGTCCTCCCTTTGTTTCCAGTCTGTCCGCAAAATTATCATCATAGTGAACCACTTTGCGCTGTGACATATCCCAGCTATATCTGCCATAGAATTCCTCGCTATTTGAGCTATCGTAGAAATAACAATTGTCTGTATCAAGCCCAGCATCAGCAACACCTACCGTTTGACCGCTTCCATCCAAATCATTATCAAAAAATGGACGTTGATCAACCTCTCCCGATTGTACAATCCACTGTGGATTAGTGATTCCTTGTACTTCTAACTTGCGCGTTGTGGAGGATGTCTCCTCGAAAGAAGATGTTTTGAGTGGTCGACCTACTTCCACACTTTGAACAGATTGATTGACAGATAATCCAATAATGAGAGAAATGACGCAGTATTTATTCCATGCTGTTCCCTCATTCTCTACTGTATCTGCAGCAGCATTCAGCAGAAGCTCAAACCCTTCAATCTCCCCTCGTTCTCTTACTTGGAGCAAATCAAACATATTCTTGCAGCCATGGCTAGCCTCAAACCCGTTCAAAAGAGCTTCAGACCACACACTCTCATCATCAGTAAAACTGCTTAAGTGCAGATCGTTGGAAGTCAGAGAGAACGCATCTCTTAAAGGTACAATATTTGAAAGCCGCTCGTTGTTTGAGCTTCTTAAGTTGCTTGATGATATAGTACCGATATTGCCAAGTGAGGCCTGAACCATGGCAATCACGTCGTTGAGGATTTGAGTAGCAGTTGTCTCAGCGTTGACTTCGTTGCTTCCCTCGCCTGGTATGAGATCAACCATAATAGAAGCTACATGAGTTGTTTTGAGCTGTCCGTCTCCGTCTGCACTTGCAGCTGTAGGTTGCCACTCAGTGTCATCCAATATAAAACTCACACCTCCCGATGCTATCTTTAAGATATCAACCAGCGGCGTGAAAGAAGAATCACTCATTTCAGTCTCGTAGGTTGACTCTATGGTGGAAGATGTTACACTGATTATGAAGCAGCTCTCTTCGTCTGTATTGGATACTGTTTGGCTCCTTCGTAAAGAACTACCTAGAGATTGTTCTAGTATCTGCAGGCGTTCAAGTCCAGACTTATTTGGAACTTGGCTGCACCATACAAATGGATGCGTTGGTTCTGAAGCAGCAGTGTCATCACGCAGAGCACGATGATGAGCTGATTGCGTCCACCGCAATCCATGGTTCATCAAATCCAACCAAACTTGTTCAGAATATTCCTGCGAAAGTTGCCGATTGTTGCTATGAGCCAAATGAAGTGTAACTTCATCTTCAAAGGCAGTGCGCAACAAACTCGAAAAGTGCTCTCGTGAGATTGTATTTTTGAACAGCGTCTCAGTCGCGATGGCGAATGATGCCATATCAGAGAGGAGAAGCAAAAATGCGGTGATCGCCTTCATCATGGTTGATCGTCAATAGCTCCCAAGTTATACGGTAGTTAATGTCGTCAATTAACTATGAGAGGGGGTAAAGCCACGACGACACCGAAGACAAGTGCAAAGTCCACTCACTTAAAAGTGTATCCTAAAGGATACTGTACATATTTTCATATGTAGGAATTTATAACCCTACGCGAAAGCTGATCTGAAAAAGACGCAAAACAAATTTTTGATGTGGAAAAATAACAAATTTTAGTTCTGGAAAAATTGAGCTTTGTGAGGCGAGGCAATGTTGAAGCAATACGATACGAAGCAATACCTCTAGGCCTGCAAACCTCGCCATCAGGATAATAGTTCATTAGAGCATTATTTGATTTGATACGCGAAATAGGCGCTGTCAACATGCAATCCAGCTTCCAAATGATGACAATCATGTCGATGCAAACTATCCTTTCGACCATCTGTCTCATCATCTCTGCCACAAAAGCAGAGCGTGTTGTGATCCATGAAATACAAAAGGCCCAAAGGGAGCAGAGAGCTACCACCGTAGGATCTCCGTTCTTGTCAGCGACATTACTTGCCTCGATCACTCCCCTAGACGTGTCTGCTATCGATGCGTCTCAAAAGACTAGTTTTACCACTGCACTGACAAAGTTTCTAAAACATGTCTTCGAAGGTCAATCAGTGTATGATGTGGAGATTATCAGTACCACGATCTTTGACGAGCAGTTCGTAAAAGAGCCACAGATTATTCACAGCAGGAATCTGCTTACAAATCATCTCCAGGAAGGCCAATTTCATTTCGTTCACGGTGATAGCGATGATGACGATGGTGGAAGTGATGATTGGGATGGTGATGGTAATTATACAGAAGGGGACGAAGAAGCTCTTAGTGTGATGGGCGCCATATTAGGTGAAAGTGATGGAGTTAAAGACGATGCTGATGAAAATGATTGGGTTGTCGATGAGAGCGAGTGGATTCCTACTGATGAAGAGTCAACCGAGAGTAAAGATTTGTACACTCTCAAAGTGACTACTATTATCTCTGCTGAGCACATAGCAGATCAAACCATGTCACATTCTGATTTTCAAGATATCCTCATCCACATCTGCACCAAGTTCCAAGACCACTTAGTTGAGTATGTAAGCGAATCTGACGCGTACTTCGCTAATGTGGAAAATGTGACAGTGGGTGCTCTTCAAAACAGTAACGGTGAAAGTATATCAATGCTTGGGTCAACTTCTGAGTACGGAGTGAAGGGACTGAGCGCATCTTCAATTGTTGGGATTGTTGTAGCTGGTATTGTTTTCGTACTTGTCTTGCTTGGTACTATCAAGTTAGTCAAGAGAGAACAGCAGCTGAAACGCAACAAATGGAGATCTCAAGAAATCGCCTCCGCAAATGAAGCTGGATCATCTGTGAAATCATTACGAGTGTTGTACAACCGCTCAGCTGGCGATGATTACTCGTTTGACCCATTCGGGACCGAAACCCCACCTGCTTTCTACAAAGACAACGCCAGTGATACTTCTTCCTATGCCACAGATAATGAAACAAACGATCACTTGCGTCTCCGTAAATCAAATGGAGTGCCAAAAGACGAAACTGTCTCATTTATGAGCCAACCTACTGAGACGAATTCTTCTCTTTTCAGTGAAAAGTCCTCGACTTCACGCAAAGAACATATCTATGCTCCTCCTGGCAAAGTGGGGGTTGCTATTGATGTGATCAATGGACAGCCGACTGTGCACAAAATAAGAAGTGGTTCACCACTCGAAGGACTGCTGCAGCATGGTGATATCATCCTGAGCATTGATGATGTGGAAACAAGTAACATGTCTGCAGCTGATGTGACCCACCTGATGGTTAGACGAATGAACTATCGGCGAAAGATTAGCTTCATAAGGTCTGACAATCAGATTCAATGATAGATGTCCTGCATATATCTTAATCTCTTGTATCTATGTTCTATAATCGAGTTTTATTTGTAGCTGTGTATATTATGTTGTCCATAGTAGGTATGCACCCATATATACAGCACTGAATGGAAGTTGTGAGTTGAAACAAGTTCAATCCTGCTTCAACTTGCTCATCATGAACAAACCCAAAACCACAATCATAATCATACCGACTACCATTCCACCAAGGCAAAGCACAGCCACGGCAACAAGAGGTTTCATTCCACGTTCTTCTGTCAAATTTTCATACAGTCCCACCGCCCAAGTTCCACTTCGCATTAGAAACGATCGCAATTGCCCCATCGGACCAAATGGACCAAACAAAAATGGCATTGGTTCAACCTCCTCATATGTCTCCGTGGCAAAATTGATCAAATTTTCCTGTGATCTATTCCCCTCAAACTCTCGAACAGTCCAACCATCTACCAAGAAGAATGTCGGAAAGCCTTTGACACTAAATCGAGAGGACAGAGCTCGTTCGGCGGCACCGTCAATTTTGGCTACCTTCACTTTGCGTTTATTATTGCTCCTGTCGGAATGGAGCTTTTGAGCAACTACTTCATAGGAGGGAGCGAAACGTGTGCAGTGACTGCACCAAGGGGCATAGAACTCGATCAGCCACACATTTCCATCGGAGAGATTTTTGTCAAAATTCTTTGCGGTTAACTGTATCACACCCTCTACTTTTTCGGATGCTGCTGTTTCCGCTGCATTGGCAAATTGTACTCCAAAATTGATTCTACCGATAATACTGTCCTTCCACGAAAGAAGGATTGTAGCAATGAGGAACGACGCAAAGGTCATGCGGCGTAAGAATGGGAAGGGGTGAAATTTCGAATTCATATTATTTTCGAAAAATGAAGCGTAATTTTACTGCCGACCGACGAATGCCTTTGTATCTTCAAAGCGACTTTATTTGATAGAGAACGAATTGGAAAGAAACGGCTTACGATGTATGACAATATAGTGTAGTGACGGAAAGAGGCACAGATATATCCAACGCCATAAGCAATTATTGCTATGGTGCACTTACTTTTGCTCGACGAAGCCGACGACTATTCGTACCGACTTATCGTGCTTCGTGGAAAGTGAGAAGCTAAAAAAATCCTGCTGGAATCTTCTCTCATCCCTGATTTACGAGATTCAATGTCTAGCACTATATGGTACGCACTACCCAGCAGCAATGCTTCTTCTTCAACATCCTATTGAGAGTGCTTTGCACACGTTGAATGTTGAAATCGAGAAGTGACAATGGTTCATTTCTAGTGTAAGTATTGTTCCATCTCCAAAGTTTTGATTTTTTTTTTTAATAGCTACATCAAAGATACACACACACGCACACAGCTTCAGGTCACAAATTTCGCATACTTGCCAACAGAAACTTGCATCTATAACATAAATCATTTTTTGTCTATATATACCAAATCCTCTCTCTTGAAATTTTTTTACTACTACTTTGAAAATACCTCCACTCCAAGATTCGCAAACTTGGACCTTGGATTGTGTATAGTATGATAATACTCTGTAGGAATCCAAACCGTCAAGGCATATCTATCTTGCATCACATCATCTACTGACCTGTTGGCAGCAGCAGTAGTAGTAGGACCGGTAGGAAGAACTTCATGTGGTATCTCATCACTCCAGAATAAGACCATTCTCCCTCCCTCTGGGGTAATATCATCCACTGTATACTTCTTCTTGTTCGTTTCACTACTATTATTGTTTTCATCATTAGTGTTTGTTATTGTCGCTGATAATGATGATGATGATTTTGACTCGTCATTTCCACAATAGTAGATGCGAAGTTCACCCCCATCCCCATCCTGATAATCCGGATTCATATACAGTATACACGTTAATCGTCGTGTATCACCCACTGATAATCCCTGTGGATTGTCAATATGTAAAGGATATACACTTCCCCCAGGAGATGTTACGGCAAGTTTGGCATTAAAGGATGATGCCGACAGTCCATATGCTCCTACTTCTTCTTCTTCTTTTTCATCATCTTGTTGTTGAGAATTGAGCAAATTTGGAAGTGTTGACAACATAACACTCAAATAAACAATTAAATCCGGTGCATCATAATAATCTTGTCCATCAGGTTCACATGCAAATACACCCTCTTTGTTAAATCTGGTAACCTTTCCTGTAATTGCATCAATCTTTTCACTCCAGGATGGTTCAAATCTTCCCATTTGACGTAAATGTATTGATTGTTCACGCATTCGTTGTATGGTATGTTGGGGTAATACGGAGTATGGTCCTGGAGTGGCGTAGTATCCATTGCTACGTAACGATTTGTATATGGAGGGGGCAAGAGTGGTTAATTTTGCTTGAAAGGTGGATATATCAATGGATGGTTCAGTTGTTAGTGGTGATGATGATGGAGGTATGTCGGAGGAGAAGAAGAATGATCCTGTCGTATTATTGACTCCACTGTTGAAGCAAGACGATGGACTTTTGCTTGCCCGAGATGAAGATGATGATTGCAAAAGATGTCTATTGAGGAGGAGGAGCTTCTTCGTGACGGTGGAAGACGAGCAATAATAACAACGGAATGCAACAAACATTATAGAGAGAAGGAAGGATAAGTAGCCTCGCAGTAATAGTATGGTGCTATGGTACCATAATATAGTAGTAGTAGTTTGCTATCGCTGTTATCGTTCGAATCGATATATTGTACTGTTTTCTGTTCATCTCCGATAGCGGATTGATAGATGTGAGCGGCAGGCGAGCGGATGAGAGATGAGCGAGCGGCGGTTGTTTGTTGAAAAAGAAGTGTAAACCCACGACTCAAACTGTTGAATATTTGTGTGAGCCATTCTTCATGATCACTGGTTGTATCAAAAGAGGGTTACTTATTTCTTGAATTGTTGTATCTTTTTTCGTGCTAAGTTATCTTTTTCCCCCGAGCAGGACATACTATCGAAAAATCGATGAATCTTCCTATTTTTATTGATGAAATTACTGTAGCTTGCATATTATAATATGTTGTCAATGTGACCGAGATCATCCACTCTCTATCTATTGAAATAATAATAAATGACTGCTAAATTGTTATGCAGGGTGTTCAATGGCCGAACAAGAGCAACTGTCCATTGCTCACCTCCATCATCCAAACATTTAGTCCACAAGGCGCATTGTTATCACAATACGTCGTTCTCAAAAATAACACGAATAACCGAAGCTGATGCTCTCCGTTCTTTCTCAGCGTCAGCAGGACTATCTGACGACAATCGAAACGAAGGCAATGGGCGATTATTACGAGTAGCAATAGTTGGAGGAGGTGCCGCAGGAATGACAACGGCACTTCACCTCTCCCCTCTCGTAGCTGCGGGGTTGATTCAGGGGCCGATAGATGTGTATGAGGCCAACAATGTCAAAACATCCAATAAATTTAGAACGTCGGGGCATACTGTTGCTACAACAACAACATCCATGATGTCTGGTAGTACGACGACGACGGAGGGAGGGAAACAATTCTATTCTGGATCAGGAGCACTTGGGAGGCATATTGGGGTGGGAATTTGGAGTACAGCTTGGTGGCCCTTCCTTAGAAGTTTGGAGAAGGGATTATCGTCATCATCATCATCATCAGCAGCAGCGGGCACTAGTTCTTCTACGGTGGCAAACATTGTCCAGAATCAAAAAAATCGACAATCCTTTAAAACTCTATTGAAAGATTTGGAGGCATGCGGTTCCTATGTAAAAGATGTGGGTTATCGAAGTCCAAATGGTACCTGGTTGGTAAAGAGTCAATTAAATGCTTCTCCCTACGGTATTAATGACTTGTTGAATGGAACAACAACAACAACAAACGATACTACTACTAGTGAAAGTACCATTAGTAGTAATAATGAATCGAAGAAGAAAAGTATTGACAATGATGATCCTGCATTATTATTCGTTCGGGAGAAAGATTTACTATCATGTTTACGAAATGCCATCAAAATTGAACAAAAATTGGGTACTGTCAAGTATAATTATGGTGTTCGTGTGGAAAGTATCAATGCGGTAAATGGTACTATGGGCTCGTTAGAGTTACTACATTCTACCAATCCGACGACAACTGCTGATACAACACCAATGACAACGACCTCACCACAATATCACTTAATCATTGCTGCGGATGGACTTCGTTCCAACCTTCGATCGAGGTATGCAGGACATCATTCTATTCATGCTACCAGTCTTGGCATTGAATCCTCGTCTTCTTCCTCTTCCTCTTCTTCCCAGAAAGATGTCAAAAACTCATTAGAAAATCATTGGGAACATACCCGAGGTCATCGAGAGGCTACCAAGGTTGAAAATAGAGAATATATAGTATTCCGTGGCAATGCACCAAAGTTACCAGACGATGCTGAGGATGGGAGTGGTAGCTTCCAAACTTGGGGTTGTTCTAGATCGATGCGGTTTGCGGCCGTGCCATTTCGTCATGCAGATGAAGACTTGGAAGAAGATGATGACAATGATGGAGGGTATTGTGGTCATTATAGTCAATCTGATGCGTTTAAGAAACGGAAGAAGGACGAAGAGGTTTGGTTTGCTACTATTAATGATCCCGTCTTTATGGATGCGTATAAAAATCCCAATAGTGAAATGAATGCAGAGGAACGGAAGAGGTTGCTTCTTGATGCATTTGGGAGTTGGCACAACCCCGTAAGAACATTAATTGAAACTACCCCCGCGGAAGATATTATGTACGAGATGGCATTGGCACATAAGCATAATGCAGGTCCAGTCTTTGATGTCAAGACAATCATGGATTTTGAACGATGGAAATTGGTGAAGGCAGGGATGACAGAGAAGGACAATTATTCCAACGAAGTAATGACAGCAACTACAACATCATCAACAACTGGCCCTGGTCCAATTCTTGTCTTTATTGGTGATTCAATGATGACAGTTGATCCAGTCCTTGCTCAGGGCTTTACCATGGCAATGGAATCAGGTGCAAGTATCTCTCGAAGCATTGAACGTGCCTTATCAGACTCACCAGTATATTCACCAGAGTTACTCCGTCGTGAACTTGGTCAACGACATATGCGCAGAGAGCGTCGATTGCTTCATCTGTTACGGTCTACAGAACTAGTACAGCGTCTAGCCCAACCGAGTGGATTCGCTCTATTTGCAACGTACGTTGTGAGACCTTTGATGAAGTTATGCCCAGATGGTATTAAGCAGGGCGTCTTTAACTTTATGATTAGGTATTCACTTGGGTTGACGGGTGGAGAAAGAGACAGTGGGGGGAAACAATAAGGATGTTTGTTAAAAGAAGAAATAAATGTGACATAAAAGTAAAATTAATCACACACAAACAGAAACAGTTTTTACTTGAAATATTTATCTACAAATACACTGAGGCCCGTTCCGAGATCTCTTATAAATTGCTGTATAGATCGGTGAATTCTGTCGCTGAACCATAAGTATATAATAGGACGAAGAGAAAGTTGTCCGACAAGAATGTATGAGATAAAACGTAATCCATCATCAAACCCGGCTCAGGCCGATGTGGACACCACAAGACATGATATGGTGGCCCAAAGCTTCAACCAAAACGTAATCCATCGCCAAAACCGGCTCAGGCTGAGGTGCAGGCGGCCAGCCCAAATTGGACCTCATCAGACCACATACAAGGTTGTAGTATCATTGGTGGATAAGATGACAGCCTGAGCCGGCTCATTTCATTTTACCCCTACAAACCCGAATGAGGCATAATTAAATTAAGCATAATTAAATTATAATTAGTTGATTTTGGGTGCACTTATTGTTCACCTTCTTTTTCAACATTGACAAATGAATGTAACGTTTCCTTTTTATAAATCACTCACAAAATGATTGGTCTGAAGTACCCAACATATCTTCAATTGATGGAAACTATGTTTGCGTCTAACTCCTGAAAATCATTAGTCATCGAAAAGTTCAGCAAACTGCTCACGCAAAACTCGTCCATACATTTTTGTCGTATAGTAAGTATATCTTTTTGCTCCTCTTGCCACGGCAAGCCAAGTGACAACGATAATCATGAATAGATTGAATTGTTGGGATTCAAAGCATGGGTAGCCGATCAAGTAAAACGCTGCCATTGCAGCAATCAAGTGACATATCATATAGATGAAAAAATCGACTAAGTCGAAATTATTTTCCATGCATAATTTGATGCTGTCGTTCTTTGACCGCCCCCGGAACACTTTGCCAATCGTGATGCAGAGTCCCTGCCGCATTGTTGAATGGAACACAGTATCCCACTTGGGTTTCGCTGGAGTGCCATCATCCTTAATCTTTTTTGGCAAGTCGATTCCGATTAGAAGTTGAAAGCAAACATATGGGATCCACCACAATAGGTACAAGGCAACCGAGTTGCCAGCAACACTTTCAAGTCCAGTCCCTGGTGTGAAGAAGATCCCTTCTGCTGGGAAATACCTTAGGCCCTCTAGGTAAGTAAGATGAAAGATTGATGGCCAGTGCTCTTTTATTTCCAGTGCTTTCCAGTGAAATGTATACATGACCATGGGTGGCATCAAGTGTATGAATAAACCGGTCATAGTGTTCACATCGTGAAACAAACATGCCACGAAAGGCAACACGATATTGGCTCCCATCAAGGTACCACATGCTACGCCCATCAAGGCATTAAAGAAACTCTTTCTTGCCACATCACTCACAAGACCCTCATCATGAGCAACTATCCCACTAAACACCAACAAGAGAATAACCGAAAAGGCAGTAAAGTTCATACACCAGCAGAAATCAAGATAGTAGAGTGCCTGGTTCAATGGCTTCGCATGCCACATATTATAAAACTTTCTTGGTATCACTGGTAGCGAAGTCCATTGTGAGTATGCGAGCGGAGCGATAACACGAGCAATGCAGTGATGACTTACTATACATCCCCTCGACAAGATAGACTAGCCATAGATGCTCTGGATGGGCTCCTATTGTGTGTGTAGAGAAGTGCGGACGAAGGTTAGAAGTAATTCAATAAGAAAATAAGATATGACAACACACGTATAAACAGAGTGAGAGAGCTTACCAAATACATACACGATAAAGAAACAATTAAAAACTCCGAAGGAAAAATTCCACTGATTAAACCCCTCCGACATACGCTTCACCGAGATCACATCAATCTCATCCAAAACTCGTCGAATGATTTCCCTTTCTCCCTTTCGTTTGACTCTGTCGTTACCAACTCGTCGTGCCGCATCGGCAATTGTGGATAGTGAAGAATCATTTCTTGGTTCGGTAATGCTGCCGTCGAAACTCATTTCTTCGGCGACCAGGAGATTTTCACGGATGATATCGGAGCTGGACAAAGAATCATGCTGTGAATGGCGGCTACTGCTGCGTCGCGATGACATGGTGCTTTGATTATTATTTGACGAGGTGGAGGTAAGTCGGATAAGTCGATGTAGGTCGATGCGTAAGTTGGTTGTGCGAAGGTGCTGGATGAAAAAAGAAAAATGCCTCCAATAGTAAGTCAATATGTAAACGCTTCCGTGTACAATTACCTAATGTGATGTGTGCTGCCCCAAATCCCAAATGCAGTTCGAACCGGTCAAAAAACGTAAACCGGGAAACTTCTCGCATGAAGAACGAAAAACAGCGTAATTTTGGTACACCATCATCCTACATACTAAAATATCATCATCACTACTCCGCCTACTTATGGCTTGGCTACATTCAAATCGACTCTCCGAACATGCAGACGAAAAAATTCAACTAATCTACCGGACACACGTGACGCCTCGCTCAATAGCAGTAGATATTGGTACTAGACACTCGACACTCACTCCATTTCAATCGATCAGCGCTGCTGCAAAATGCCGATTCCGTGTTGAAAGGCTCTAGAGTTCTTCCATGCATATTAATGGTAGTCAATAGTGGTAGTCAATTGTACTTACTCCGCGATTTGGAGCTAAATAAAAAAGTGTTCCTCCTCTTCTTCTAAGCCCAGCTGAAGCTAAACCTCCAGCTATTATCATGCGGAAGAAATCCAGGAAACTGATACTTTAATGATCTGGCCTACCTCGATTTACATCATCGATAATACCTTACCTCACAATAATATCTCCAAATAATAAACTTTGCTGGGTTCAATAGGTGGTAATAAATATTCCTTTTTCTAATGTCGGCGGTCGCAGCATGCACCCGACAAC